>VALG01011961.1:0-15307 GCA_009835305.1 Ipomoea purpurea
TCATTATCAATAAATTAAATAAGAGAAATAATTTCATTAGTTTATTGTTTATTTTTCTCTAATATAAAAATCTGTACATTCAATTTCATCAATTGATTATATTCCTTACATATCCCTAACAATGTCTTTATTAAAATATATATATATAATATATATATATATCAGTATAATAATAGTATATATATATATATATATATATATATATATATATGATACTATATATATATATATTTATTGTATATATATATTACTATATGATTGATGGGTGAGAACCCCGGCCAAGAACAGTGGCCCAAAGAGGAAACCAGAAGGGAGAGGATGAGGCTGACACGAAGCAGGCTTTGGAGAGTGCGTGGCCGAGTCCAGGAGTCGCCCAGGCCAAGCAAAAGGGCCCAGTTCAGAGCTACTGAAGATGCCCAGTCTGAGCGTGGCCAAAGATAGAAAGAGTCGTGCGGGCCCCCAAACCCAGGAAAGGACTCGGTTCAGAGATGCCGTATGGGGAGCCTTCAAGAAGTTAATACAAGAAGCCTTAGGCATTAAAAGCCGGACCCGTCCGCCGGTTACCAGCCTTGAGAGAGCTGGCTGATTCTGAACTGCCACCTCAACGGCTCGTTACATAAAAGTGATCTGAGTCGGGCCATAGTGGCCTTTAAGTCAGTGGGAAGAGCCGCATTAAAAAGGCTTCCTACATTTGTAAAAGGCAGATTTTGAGAACCCGGGAGAGGGAATACGGATAATCTAAGCACTTCACTTCACCTTAAATTCATACTTTTGTGAAAGGTTGTATCCCCAGCTGAAAGTTGTGTTGGACCTCCTTGGGCCGAAAACCCTAAAACCATCCACTGGCGCGTCTGTGGGGATCGAAACAAAGAGCTGCGTACCCTCGAGCGATGCGAGTCCGATGAGACCGACAGGAAAGCCCTAAGCCGCGAGAAATCGGAAAAGCTTTAGCATGACGGGAAGCCAAGAGCAGCTGAGTCAACACGAACAATGGGTTGGGGGCAACCTAAGAGACCAGTTGATCGAAGGAGCGCCCGAAGCCGGGAAAACGATACGCCGCCGCCGCCGACACCCCGATAAACCCACAACCACCGCCGTGTACCGCTCACCCCAGAACAGCTGCATCCGATTGGACAGTGCTTTAGCCGAGGCAAGTCGTGGTGAGTAAGAGAGCAATCCGCTACTCGGCCACCGCAACGAGACCCCCAACCGTCTCGAAGCGGGACAATCGGACAACAGAACCGCCGGCTGGAGAGTCAGCCGGTACAGTCTGTCCATTCTCGGCTCGGTCCGGGTGCGTGATCGGAGGTCGGGCGACGAAACGATTGGGACAAAGAGAACCAGCCGCGGTCAGAAACTCACAATCGGCAGACTATGCGCAAGCGAAACCGTACCCAGAAAGCCCGCATGGTGGCCTCGCCGCTTAGAGTAGCGCGCCCTCATAACAACGACACCCAACATCCTCTTACTGTTCAGAGCCGCCTACGCGGTAGTCAGCGAGAGCACTGGATCAACGGGAAGAAGCGCCCACACGCCGAGCGTGTGGGGCTGCCCTGAGGCCTACCCCTGATATTACGGTACATGCAGCGTCATCCGTAGATAACCGCGAGATAAGCCCCACCGAAGGGAACAGAGTGTGACGCAGTGCAAAGAGCCCGAGACTCTCCAACGGTCCATGGGGACATTAGCCACCACCCTGTATGTATACGACATTGACCGCGCGATTCGACCCTACCTTGTATGCATGCAACCGTACCCGTCGCGTCTGTCTCGCCACCCGCCCGACGGACTATCAATGCACCGTCTTTACTCAAACACGATACAGTGCATGCACGTTTGTGATGTCCATACCGCGTACGGTGTAGGAACCTCCGACTGCCGTGTACCGGAGGCCCCAAGCATGCCGTTCGGAGGGGATGTCTCGGCGACCCGCGAGACGCACACTCACTGAGCTATCAGGCCCAGATTGCAACGTTTGGGCTCCTCATCGCTTTGGGCTACACGCACTGAGCTACATGGGCCAAGCCCCATTACATTCGCACCCCTCCAGTTGCCAGCGCAGTTTTCTCTCCACATCCACACACTGTTTGAAAATGATGTGAGAGATAGAGGCCGTAAAGCACAGCAGTCCATCTAGGCGAATGGTCATAGATGTCCATGCGATAACCACTTGGATCTGAGCTGTGGGTCAGAATTACACGAGCCTATCGAATAGTCCCTCTCTTGCGGAAGCCAATTCCTGCATCATATCAATTCACTACGTCTCCAACCAACGAGACGCATCCCATACTCATAACACGAATATTGCCACCTGCACTCAGCGACCCCGCCTGCACTTCATCTCTACCGCTATGGATCCAACGTTAAGCGTGCACAGCACGGACAAGATGAGTTCCATTCCACAGATAAACTCGCCCATTGGTTGACACCGCGCCCTGCTAAAAAATGATATCTTAAAAACCTATAAGAGCTGATATAGGAGGTAAAAAGAGCCAGACTACGCAACTGATACATGCGTTACTTCATCATTTCCCATCTTGCGACGTCAAAACCCAGCTGTACCCACAGCGTAATCTAATCGCATATCCGGATAGGGATCAGGCCCGACGCAACTCGCCCACTAGAACCTAATGGGGCAAAGCAGCCCAATACTACGAATCCATTATCTGGTGCCAATAGGCAATGATGGCCGAACCACAGACGAGAGACAGCCAAGCACGCGACGAGTTGAGAAGTCATACATGACTAACTAATCTCCATCTAAGGAACCGAGCTCGACTACCGCAAAAATCCATCGACAAAGCACAGCCTCGTCGTAGCTAATGAATCATCACCTGAAAATCATATCGTAGCACCGTGACCAGCAGGAATAAGATGCTGAGAATAGACCGCCCCCTTACAAGTGTTAGTACAAAAATGGTGAGTTATACCCGATCAGACCCGAAGATATATCTTGACTGAAACCGAGTCATCCATTATACCCTAAGTAACTTAGCTTTAAACAGATCAAGACTCAACAGGAGCACTCCAGGGCCCCACGTCATCCTACAATTGTTGAACCCATACCTCCGTGACCCGGTCCCTGAACGGCCGGTCCACGGACAAGAAGGATTCGCCCGCTCCGCCTCCACGCGATCGATTGACCGCTGAGGTGAACCGACGTTTTAGAGAGCTGGGTACATGACTTCTAAATTAGTCGTATCTATAAATTCTATATCGCCATCAGCACAGAAGATGCTTCTACCTGAAGAAGATCATGGAGGGAATTATTCAAGCCAAGGAACCCCGCCTCCTAATCAAAGTGGAGGCGAAGTCGGCCAAAGTCGAGGAGACGAGGACTCGCCGCCGATCGCGGATAAATAGTCGGGTAGCAACCGGCTTTCCGAGGAGGATGAAGCCCCAACTGGCCCAGATGCGAGCCGGTTATCAACATGATAGTTCGGCCCGCCGGAAGGGGCGACTCGGCAAAACCCGAAAAGACATGACTGTCGGAAGCCGACAGCTGTACGTCGGGACGGTATATCCTCTCCATAGCAAGCAGCCGCTGATGAAACCGCTAAAAAGTGCGTGCCGGGAGCCCAATTGTGTTCACACCGAACGGGATTGATGCCAGGCCGGGGAGAGAACCAGGCGCCCGAGTGCTGTGGTCATGAGCATGGACATCAAACAGGAATCAGTAGAGAGAGAATCGCTTGGCTGAGATCCTGCGTTGATGACGTTCCCCAGGGGAGTAGCCGTCAAATGTGCTATACCGTAATGAAACCGTTCACAGACAGAATGGGGCCTAACTCAGAGAACTGATGCTGAATCCTGTCAAAACGCCCCCCGCCGTTCACCGCGGGACTCTGTGGAACGTAGGACGATTACCCCTTCCCGTGGGAATGGAGTATCCGAAATGTGCAGAAATTAAACATGAAGTTTATCGTGTAAATCTTGGCCTGTATCCATAAAGCCATAACTCGTCGTGCCCTGTGTCTGAGGTATCCCTTCGATGCCCCCTGTAGATCTCGATTCGAGTCTATCACCTGTGCTTGTAATTTTGGGCCAACGTGCCAAAAAGCTATGGGAATAGAAGTGTATACTGGTTACGGGCTGGGCGTTATATAATCTGAAAAGGTGCCCGTGACTGCTATCTGCAGCATGCAGGGAATTGGGCAAGCGGAGATGCAAGTCCATGAGATTACCGAAGGCCCCCGAGGAAAACGATGATACCTCGCCCCGAGCCTGCCGTCGAGTAGGGAAATTGAAATCGACCCCACAGAACCAGGTCGGCGGTCGAATTAATTGTTCGGATTTCAAATGGCAGGCTTTCCTATACTACCTATTTATCATGTACTTAACCTTGGGAGTGGGTTACTCAGCAATATCCCGCGAACGGTTGCTACGATATTATTGTCAGGTGATGATCATTAGCTAAGGAGCGCGCTAGATGGACTTGTAGTCTTAGCTTAATTAGTACTAGTAATAGCAATAGCCTGCGTGCCTTGGATTGTATTTAACCTATGGATTCCACATGATTCGTAGTTTAGCCTGTGCATCTAGGTTCACAAACCTAGTTGTGGCATAACTCCGACTCTTACGGATAGATTAATGTGTTTGGACGTTCAATTGATAGATCGCGTTATTTATATCAGCTTTTAAATGTTTTAAAAATTAGGGGTGTTACACGGGCGATAACGTGAGGGTTTATCTTGGGTGCACGCTTAAACGTGGTGGGGATCCATAGGCGGTAGAGAAGACAGGGTTTTCGGTGTAGTGGTGGCAAAGTAGAAGGGAGTTGTTGCGTTGGAGAGGGAATAGTAGTCGTAATTGGCCCGGGAAGGAGGGAAGAACTAGATATTTAAGATCATTTAATTCAAGGTTTTATCATGGAATTTGGACCTTGCTTAGTGGACTGTGTCTTACTTCTTTTAATCATTAACCAATGATTAATAAAAGTGGAAAACTTATGATGGAGTGTAATGTAATGGGCTTGGCCCATGTAGATCAGAGAGTGTGAGCCCAAAGCGATGAGGAGGGGGGCTCACACGCATAGGCTCGCATGCATTCTACACGTACGCTGGACATCACAAACATGCATGCACGCGTGTATGTGAGGTGGTTGCATGCGTACAGGGTGGCGGCTACGCGCACGGGTAGCGGTTGCATGCATACAAGGTAGCGGTTGCATGCGTATACGGTGGTGGCTATGCATACGGATGACGGCTGCATGCGTATACGGTGGTGGCTATGCGTACGGATGACGGCTGCATACGTACAAGGTGGCGGCGGCGCGCACGGGTGACGGTTGCATGCGCACAAGGTGGCGGCTGCACGTAAGGATGACGGTTGCATGCACGTGGGTGGCGACTACGCACATGCATGCGTGCGGGTGGAATGGCGGCTAGGGCATGTATGCGTACATTGGGTGGCGACTACGTACATGTCTACATGCGGGTGGAATGGGGGCCAGTTCATGCATGCTTGCGCGGGGTGGCGGGTAATGCTACATGCTGCATGGGTGGATCGGAATGGCGGCTAGTGCCTGTCATGTGGGCCGAAAGGGCGGTTGAAGAGGTGGTGCGTATAGGAGCTAGGGATCCTGGGGAGTGCGCGCAATCGGTCGGTTGAGTAGTATTGGGGGGTAACGTGCGGAGAAGGGAGGACACAATGTATGGTGGCAACGCTGGAGCTTTCGTATGCTCGTACACCGTGGGTGGGTATCGGAAGTCCTGAGGGGTAAAGGGGGGGGGTGGCACGGGGGGGGGGGGGCTACCATCAATTTAGGACGAGCAAGAAGACAATAGAACTGGTAGCGCCTAAGCGATCTAAGTTTTCTCCATCTCTTATTGGTCAAAAGATCGATTCTGGTATTATGCTGTAACTCTTGAGTTTTTGTCTATCGTTTATTTCCCTTTTCACGTATAATTTTCCTGTACTATTGTTTTCTGGGCTCCCGCATTGGGCCTTGTGGCGCGTTTATTTGGGCTCGCGCCTATTGAATCATAGCTCTTTTATTTCGTTATACTATTTCTTTATCCGATTTATGGTAGTCCAGCCCTGACAAAACCACAAACTATTAAAAACAAACATAAATAACTAGTAAAATGATCATTCTAAGATCGAAAATTAGAAGATGCTCAAGCTGATGAATTCTAAGATCCTAACAGTTTAATGCTGGATGAGCCTATGACTGATTAGATTGAAGATAACTTAAAATGTTTTACCATAATTAAATAATTAAGAAGGAAAATGCCTATTTTTTTTTTCTGAGTTTTATGAAAATTCTATAGCATATTTTTTCTCTGAAATTATTCATAAATTTCCTCAGATATGTTAAAATGGATATTTACTCCTAACTAAATATTCATCTTATTTTTCTTCTCCAACAATTATGACCCGTTGGTTCAAACCGAACAGACCCAATAGCCTTAAACGAATATTCCGATTAAATTTAGAATCGAACCAATATTTAGAGTTTATTAAAATCGGAACCGGACGGCTGATTCATGTTCTGAGTGAAAAATAAAATAACTTTATTGTTGAAATTTTAGAAGGACTTATTTTTAAATAAAAACAAAATTTTTAAATAAAGGGTCTTGAACTAGCAAAGTTCAAAACTGGATCGACGCGAACGGTGGTTCAAAATCAAACTAATCGCGGTCATCTATAATTATATGTGAGATCGCAATAAATATAAAAAGAACATAAATAATTTGTTAAATATTTAATACTAATTTTTAAGCTAATGCTAGTAGTTGGTTTCCAATTCGATATCGCTGGTTACGGTTTACGATTCAGTTCTTTTTCGATTCATGATTTAATAAACTGAAACCCAATACTGGGTTCTGGATATGAAGAATAACCGGAAACTTTTATTCGATTGCTATAGTAAATTCGTTCAGTCTCGACCGAATGTGGATCATGCCGTAGTATAAGCAATAATTTTAGAAAGAAAATAAATAATGTTCTTACTTTAAGAGTAGAATTGTCATTATATACAGGTTTAGAATACCGCCACTTTTTAAAATAATTGAGGGGTTTAATATGATTATTATGATAATCAAGAAAAAGCGCTAGATACATAATATATAATTCAGGGAAAAAAAATTCCATTTTTATTTCTTCTAAGTTGAAAAACACAGAAGATCGGCAATCCACTATACGTAGCATCTTCCGTATAAATTTGACATAAGGTTTTTGATCAATCGAACTACTGATTAACTTATGCTCTAATTAATTTTTTCGGTTTAATCTCGATTAACTTGATCACGGTTAGTCCTTTTAAGTCAAGTTCGACTCTCGAAACCCGGTATCGAGTCTTTTTCTTCGATGAGTGCATGGTTGTAAGGCTTGACTATATAGGGATATCGTCTAATTGGACTGATTTAGTATTGGAAATTAGATCTGTGTTAAATAAGTTTATCCGATAAATTTAGACACTCCCTAAACTTATGACTAGATTAGTGATACTTAAAAATAGCAACCTCGTTATGCCACTATGATCTCTTCCATATTTGAGGGATTCTTGTAATATAATACAAGTAGTTATAAAAATTTAGTTATATTTGGTTGAAATGAAAATTGCATGAGATAAGACGATACAACCAGTGCAACTTTGCTTGCGCACATGGTTTTGGAAAATCTTGGGGCATAATGTAAAATATTATGCTACAATTGATTCAGCTAAAGGTCCTCATACGATAATACATTAAAAATAAACTTTATAATGTAATTTTTTGAATACCAAACCTATATTCAATAATTTTACACATTAATATAATATATTTTCGTTGTTATAATTTATTAATATCATTGTATAATCGAATCAAATATTTCTTAAAAATATTATAATCAAAATTCCATTTCGTTGCACAGATAAATTATCGTTTTGTAAATTTCTAATGAGAAAATGTGTAAATTTAGAGTAAAAGACTGTATTTAAAAACATCATATTCAAATATATAAAATTTGAAATTAAGGTGGTTAAAGTGAAAGTAAAGCTATATCCTATATTTCTTTGTATCTGAAAGTTATGCCAAGTTCAGAATTTTGGGGTGCTTTATGGATAAACCTGGAAAAATAATTTTTGGAAATGTTTTCGGGTTTTAGTATTTGGCAAGAAGGGGGTTAATGTAGTAGTCAACGGAAAACTGAGGCTTAGTCAAAAGAACTCATACGTATGGGTTTTGGGAGAAATGAACTTCCTTTTTTGTTTGGTAAGATAATATTTTCAAGAGAGCCACTATAGGTAAAATAAATGTTAATTTCGGACATTAGATCAATTTATTTGGCAAAAGCCTTTTTGCGAGTATACGGTTCCCATCATAGAGCTCAAGGGTTAAGTTTTGCAAATATCATATCCCACTGGCACCCAATGCGGTGATCTTATATATAGTTATGTACTTTGGGAATCCGTTATGCACATGCATAGGGGCATACGATGCCAAAATCAGACGTATACATTATGATTATTAATTAAACGCGCGGTACTTCCTTTAAAATAAATTCAGTAGTTCGATTCAAGAAACAACGATTTATTGTTCATATATATCTGGATTTTTATCGTTATTCATCGATATGTGGATATTGTTATCATTGATTTATGTAGATTATAGTTCATCGATTCTTGGATCGTAAGTTCACTGTATTCTTCAATTTTAGATTGTGAGAATATCATCTGTATACAAAGAGAATCTGTATTATCTTTTGTAGTTTCATGATGAAGAAAGGATTCTTGTGCTGTATATTTTAATCAAATTTATTATAATCTGGATCCGAATTTTTTTTTTCCTCCTCAAGTTTTCAGAGAGCTCATTAGAATGATTTACTATGTATATGTTCTATTAGATTACGTATAGTTAAGAGATTAGATTATCAATTTCCAGTTTCTAAGATTTTAATTCATAAATTAGTATTTCTATTCAATGAACTGTGCTCAGTCATTACAGCGGCACCAACGGCCACCTCGGCTCTTTTATATACAAGGGGCGGTGTTTTTTTTTTTTTTTTTTCTTTGGTTGCGAAAATCTTCCTTTATATCATTGTCTAGATTAGCTTATATAAAAACAAAATCCAATCCATAGTCTTCAACTACCCAAAAGTCCGACATCGGAGATCAAGTTTAAAGAGAAAAGCCCATAAAACGGCGTCCGTTTTCTATTTAAAAATTACAACGAGCCGTCTTTGGCACTATTATAAATAATATCCAAGGTTTTGCTATTTCCCAGAAATAGATAGTACAAATACATTTTCTAAAAGATTTACTTTGCTCCATTCAGGAAACCATACAAGGCGTTATATCCTATTAATCATTCCAATTATTAAGCATTTTTATTATCATAATATATCTTATTGGATATTTTAGTTTTCATTAAATACAAAGATTTTTGAATTAGTGTATTGATAATTTAAGAAGATTCTGGCATTTTTTTAATAAATTAAATGTATATATATGAGGAATTGAATATTTTTTATTTGTGGGTTATCATAATGTATGTTCGAATGAAAAGACCTTTGGATAAATTGTATATGGTTATCATCGATTCAGAATTGATTTCTAAGGATTGGTTCATGAACTATTTCATATTTATGAAATTTTTATAGTTCATTTCATTCCTGAAAGATAATTTTTTATAAATTATTTTAGGTTTTTAGGGCACTATCTGGATTAATATGTTCATAGTTCATCGATTCTGGAATTTTAGTTCATGAGTGTTGCCTGGAATACGAACCTGATTTTTTTTTAAGGGAGAGACGCGCATTTTATCAAACGAGTCGTTTTTGCATCCGTATGCACCATGCATGATGCATACGGATGCACAACATAATTTGCCCCTTGCAAGTTGGCGGGTCATGCAGGCCAGTCCGCAAGTTTTTTTTTTTTTTTTTGTAATTCAAAGTTCAAAAATTAAGTAAACCTTACATAATATTAATTTTGTTGTATTTAAAAATTTAAAAGAATTACATTTTTATTATATATATATATATATATAATATATATATATATATACTTTTTTCATTGTGTAGTGTATATATGTTATTGTACGTTTATCATTAGGATAAGTTTTGATAATATTCAGTATTTGATTGTGGTGCAACACTAATAACTTAATAGCTAGACTATCATTATGATTAGAAGTATGTTAGGGTTTAGGAGACCTAAAGACATACAACTACAACAACCATAATGATTGCCAGTGATTATATAAGGTCACTAATCCTCTCACTGTTCACATACATTAATCATACCATCTAGAGAGAACTGAGTAAAGTGAGTAAAGAGTGCTTATCAAAATTAAAATTTTATCAAAAGGATTTTATCAAAAGTATCAAACATTAAAAATTTTGAAGTATTCAATTCTTTTCATTTTCCTGATAAATTTCTAGAAAATGAACCAAATACACAAGAGACAGTTCCCGTGTTGTAGCAAACACAAGAAAGAAAAATGTTTTCTAGAAATGACTCATTTTCGATTAAACATTTCCAGAAATCCTTTTTCTGCTTTCCAAATGGAGCCTTACTGTAGATTACTTAACACTGTTATGCTCATACGTTCTAAATTAATAATCACAAATGTGAAGTTTGTGTGGAGACAAAACTAACGAGAACTCCTTTTAACCAATGATGAGAGGTACAAAAACCATTTGGATTAGTAAAAACTCATGGAGATCGTCTCACGATCTTTATCCGTGAGATTGGTTGGTCAAGATGAAATGTATACTACTTATACTAGCAAATGTAACACTAAATCAGGAATTTATTACTTCATGAAAAAATGTACGAGTAATACTTTTTAGGAAAAATGTAATCCTTGTACATTTTGATGTAAAAGTATTACATTTTTTAATAAAAAATATTCATTTTCTTATACTTATAAAAGAAAATATAATACTTTTGATGAAAAAAGTAATACTTTCATATCAAAAATATAAAAGTATTACATTCGTCTTAAAAGTAACAAACATTATTCTGATTTAGTATTGCATTTACTTGTACAAGTTATACATTGCATATTGACCCGACCCGTCTCATAGATAAGGGTCCGTGAGACGTCTCACACAAGTGTGACGCTTTGATCTAATATATAGCGATTCATGTATGTGATTATAAATTCAATACAAAGAAGGGCTGGTAATGAATATTTTATTACTTTTATTAACAATATCGCACGATAATGAATGAATAAAAAATTAATTCTTAAAGTGTAATTATGAAGTCAGAAAAATGAAGTTTTTGGGTAAGAAAAATGAAGTGTTTGGAATGCTTTGAAAGAGTCGTCATTGTCGTGCTAGTATATTTAAATATAATTCAAAATCTTAAGTAGTTTAAATTGTGTAGCTAAGAGGTTTTCTCACTCACAAAAAGAGGGTTGGAGAGTGCAAATAAAATTTCAAAATGGAGTTCCGTAAGTTTGGCGTAGATCAGAGTATCTACTATATCATGATAAATTGACGGGCTAAAGTGTCATCCCGCACCATTAACCACTCCTAATTATTCATGCTGCACCATGAACTTTAATAAGTGATATTTAGAGCCATAAACCAATTTTTGATTTTCGTCTAGAACTTTTTACAGGTTTCCTACAGGTTACCCGTAATAATATTGCTGACATGGAATTTTTTATTAGTTTTTTTTGGTATTTTTCTTCTTTCGCCTTCGTATTTTTTATTTATTTATTTTTTGCATATTTTTCTTTTTTCTTAAACGTATAGGCCCGCTCTGCGTTTTTCGCTTCTCGTTTCTCCGATTCCAAACTCCGCAAAGCAGGCCTGATCAGAAGAAATGAGAAGCGAAAAAAGCAGAGCAGGCCTATACGTTTAGGAAAAACGAAAAATATGAAAAAAAAAAATATACGAGGCAAAAGAAGAAAAATTCAAAAAAAAAAAACAAATAAAAAATTCGACGTCAGTATTATTATCACGGTAACTTGTAGGAAACCTGTAAAAAGTTCTAGACGAAATAAAAATATGGTTTATGGCTCTAAATATCACTTATTAAAGTTCATGGTGCGGCATGAATAATCAGGAATGGTTCATGGTGCGGGATGACACTTTAGCCTAAATTGACGCTTTAATACTCTAACAACTTTAGGGAAGCACATCGGTTTTAAGGATAATTTAACGGGCAATTTATATCCTATACCACGGCGCGCGTTGCACTGTGCGCTCAGATGCAAAACGACGTCGTTTTAATTTTTATTTTATTTTTTCAAATTTTTCGCCCCAGTGAATGGCAGTTACTTTTCTTAAAAAAAAAATCCTGTTCAAAAATGTACATAATGTTATACTAGAATACACATATTGTATACATGAATATACATACAAAATATACATACTCTTTTTAAAAGATAATACACATAATCTAGCATAATACATAATAAACATAAACTTTTAACATAATACACATCAACTCTTAACTAATACACACAAATTTTCTGATTCGGATGTACATAATTGTATAAAAAGAATGTACAAAATTGTATAAAAAATGTACATAACTGTATAAACAAATACACATAATTGTGTGAACAAATACATATAATCCCAGCAACTTCCTACTGCGCCTTCCAAAACGACCCCAAAACGACGTCGTTTTGGGAGAGCGCGCGGCGCACAGTGTTTGTGCGCCGTGGTGTAGGGAATAACGATTGTAATTCAACACTCCTAATAACTTTAGAGGGAAGTAGTCTATTTTAAAGAAATTGTACGTGGGACAAGACTTGAACTTTATGATTTTTGTGAGTTATCGTGACATGAAATTTTGTAGGACTATTATTTTTGGATTAAAATTCTCTACAAATTCAAAGAACATTCTAAAGATTTCTGAAATTGCAATGATTCTAACAGATCAATGCAGGCAATGTTTGACTGAGATTTGAAGAATTAAAGAAAATCCATAATATTGCCATACAGGAAATGTCACTTCCCACCATAAATTACTAAACCTATTTTCATCATCTTGACTAAGCTAAAAAAGTATATATGACGAATATGCTAGCAACAAGATTCAGTGCATCGAAGTTATCATTACAATCCATCTGTATTGCAAACTCCAGGATAGATAAGGCTCTCGGTGGGAGGATCGTCAAAAGCACAAATAATAATGTATGTATTATTAGAAATAATGAACCAAATCGATTTAATATCGCAAATAATAATTTTATATACAGTACGAAAATATATAACAATATTATTCGATATATATATTATATTAATATATATATATAATATATATATTATTATATTATATATATATATATATATATATATACTATATTATATATTTTTTTTTTTTTTTTTTTTTTTTTTTTTTTTGGATCCGTGCACACCCCTTGGCAGATGAGCTTGTGAGCACCTTTTCCTGACCCTTTAATTAGTTTAGATGGGAATGGTCCAGATGATTTGGGCTTTTGCCACGTTCATTGCTTTGATGAGGACATTAGGGTTGTTTTGTCTTTCGCAATGGGTTTATTATAGCATTGTATTTAATTTCGGCCTGGGAATCTGCGTGAATATTTCAACCCTTTGTCTTCTTCGTCTTCAACCCTCACATCTCAGCCGCAGTTTCCTGTAACAATACCTGCCATTCAACCTCTGGTACTCTTTCTCTCCTCCTCATCTCCTTTGTTCACATATTAAAAAAATGATTCTCTTACGTTTCTCTCGTTTTGCGTTCTACGCCTATCTGCATATTTGGTGTTGAATCTATCCGTATCATTGTTCTTCGGTCACATCCGAAAAACAGTAGGAGTGGGCCGAAGAACCGACGGCCGGCGAGCGCACAGGTACGCAGCATATATGGCTTTTGTGCTCGCGTAGCAGATCTCAAGAATATTTGGAAGCGAAGAAAGTAGCGGAGGGAGGATTTTATCGTCCAGAAACCGTTCGTAAATCCGCGTTTGCCGCATTTCAGGTTTGTTCGTACTGGTTGATTTTGATTCGGTTTTCATTGTGCTGGAGGAATTCGATAGAGTGAGGTTAATGGACGAAAGAGGAGGATCGTTTGTGGCCGTGAGAAGAATATCGCAAGGCCAAGACGGAATTTTGCATGTGCCGGAGGTTTATGGTTTATTTTGTTGTCTGTGGTGGTGATTTGTGGTGGTGGTGGTGCCCAGAATTTTGATCCTCATGGCTGGGGGTGGGGGTTGCGGTGCTGAGTTATGTATAAAATCGTGGGATTTATTTATTTTTATTTTTATGATCTTGTTGGCAGTTTTGGTTTTGTTCTTTGGTGTTGGATGTTGTGTGCAAATTACTGGTGATGTGTGCATTGTTGTGCAATAATATTTGTAATGTACTGGAAATATTTGTTTGGGTATTTGTTGGTATTACTGTTTTTTTCCCAATTTCGCTAGTGCGTAGGGGGTAGAGGCGAATGCAATATTTTTTTTTTTTCCCAATTTCGCTAGTGCGTAGGGGGTTAGGGGGGTTAGAGTTGAATGCAATATTTTTTTTCTTTTTTTTTTTGAATGCTACTGTTCTACCGTGCGTAGGGGGTTAGAGGTGAATGCAACTGGTTCTACGTGCGTAGGGGATTAGAGGTGATGCAAATATATTTTTTTTCTTTTTTTTTGAATGCTACTGGTATCTTATTACATTTTATATCTGTTCATAATACTTTCTAACCTACTGAAAAACCAGAGACCATACAATAACGCCTCCACTGAGGCTCGAACTTATAATCTTCAAATGGAAGTCCAACGATACCATTGGACCAACATATCCTGGTAGGTGAATGCAGTATAGATTACCCTTCTTGGTAGCTTTATTTACTATGGGTTTGTGATCATAGTAGTATGTGATTTAGTGCATTTTTTTTTTTTGGGTGGGGGGTAACGGGGGCTTGTTGTCATGACTAATGGTGTTGTAACTGGTTTGTGTGTGTTTTCATATTGGTTTTTTTTTTTTTTTTTATTTTTTTTTTTTTTTTTTTTTTTAATACTTATGCTGCAGGTTATAATTTTTTCGGTAAAATAGGTTTCAAATTGTTTTTTCAAGTATGCTATGTGCGTATACGTTAGGGTAGGTGAATGCAGTACAGTGGTAAACATGGGTGTTTTTAGTTTTAATTAGTATGGGTTTGTGTGTAATGGTTCGTTTTGTGTTTGTTTCGTAATGAGGTTTTTTTTTTTTTTTTTTTTTTTTTCAATGACGGTTGGATTCTGATGGTAATGATAACTGCTATTTTTTTATATATTTTTTTTTTCTTTTTTTTTTTTACAAGTCATGCTATTGTGCGTAATGGGGTAGGAGGTTAATTGACTATAGATATTTGAATGTACTGGAAATATTGTTTGGGTAATTTGTTGGTATTACTGGTGTAATT
>VALG01011965.1:0-12148 GCA_009835305.1 Ipomoea purpurea
AAAGATCTCTTTGTTTTTTCCCCTATTTTATGCTAAATTTTTTTACTGGATTGTTTTTTTTATTATTCAGGTATTATAATTAGTACTTTTGGTCCTTCTCTATTCTTTGGGGTGAATGCAAGGATGAGGAATTTTGGTCTTTAAATAAGGAGGTATAGATTAGACTATAGAAATTTTAATTAAATAATAAAAATAATTAACATTAAAATGATTGTACATAAAATAAATAATGTTAAACTAATAAAGAATTAACTAAAAAATTAATAAAATAATTTTCTTTGATGGCCTCAACGACAATCAATATTGATATTTTCATCTAATACTCATAATTCATATTTACATTCCATATATATAAGTATTATATATATATATATAATTTTAATATATATAATACTATATATTATTATTTATTATAAATATATAATATATTTAATATAATATATATAGTATATATATATATATTAAATACTATTCATCTTCATCTTTCCTATATCGATCCATTTGTTAAATTTATAGGGAAATCAGGATACCCACATCAAACTTGAAAACTTAACATAAGGAGGATTTTATTTTTATTAATAGTATACATTATTATTATTATTATCATTATTATTATTATTATTATTATTATTTTAATTTAATTCCATATCCTATTATTATTAATTAGTAATTTTTGATATGATTTTCCTCTTTTACTTGTATCTTTATATGACTCTTTTTTCCCACAATCTTTCCTTTCCTTTTCCATTTTCAATGAATTAAGGATTTTTTATTTTCCTATTTTACTCATTATTAGTTAGTATATAATTAATCATTGAATTCCGTTTTCCTCTTTTTTTTTTTTATTTTCAGTTATAATATTTTTTATTTCTTATTTCTTACCTAACATTTTTTACTGAATTGTAATTTATAATTAATCAGTGAATTTCATGTTTCTTTTTTACTTTTCTATGAATTAAAGATCTTTTTTGTACAGGACCTATGTGTGTCCTAATGGTACCCTAGGTTGGAGTTTTATTTGAAAGATTATGAAGTCAGCCTCAGTGGAGGCGTTACAGAATTCTTTGTGTTTCAGTAGTAGAGCTAAAAAAAAGTATATTTTTTTTGTTGTTGCCTATTTTACTGGTATTTTTTTACTGATTATATTTAGTGATTATTAATTAGTAACTTTTTTCCTTTTCTAATTCTTTCAGCGGGAAAATGCAAGAAGGAGTAAATTTGTTTTTTTAATAAGAGTAAGATATTATAGAAATTATAATAAATGTATATCTTAATAATAAAAATTCAATTACATCATATTTTTTTTTTTTTTTTGAAAATCAATTACACTCAAGATTTTACATAAAAATACAAAAACCATGTTACATTATATAAACTCTTATAGTAAATTAGTAAGATATGCTTAAAATAAAATTTACCTAATTAAAAAAGATTTCTTTCATGCCTCAAACACGAATCACATATTATTTCATCTATAATTCAAATTCCATATTCACCTTCTTTTTTTTTTTTTTTTTTTTTTTTTTTGAAATATCATGCTTCATTTTCCTAATCATCTATTTTTAATTTGTAGGAGATCAGAAACTACTTCAAAATGAACCTACATAGGACGTATTTTATTATAATTATTATTAATTTATTATATATGTTGTGTTGTTATTATATTATTATGATTAATAAAAACCAATTTAGTAGTTGCAAAGAAAAATACATTTCAAAATAAATTTTATCATTAATTGTTTTTGATTTTTCATTTTTAAAGAATTATACCCAATAATAGTTAATTGACTATATATTGGTTTTTACTCAATTTAGTCCTAAATGACGTGCTCAATTTAGTCATCGACTTTGATGATTTTAGACAATTTATTCCTTTGTTAAAAATTATGTTAGTTGATTGTTATAAATATGGTCATAATGGTAATTTCTCATTCTTCATCCCATTTAGGATACTTCCTTCTTCTTCCCTTTATTAAGATTTGTTAGGAACAAGTGTTTTTAGATTTTGATGATACCAAACTGTCGTAGGATATAGACCCTTATTTTTCATTTGTTAGATAAGTCCCGTATAACAAAGGCATGAGATGTTCAACCATGCACGAGACTAGTACAATTGGTCTACATGAAGACTCGAAGACAACAAGATGATCAAAAGACGCTTCAAAACGAAAGAAGGATTAAGCAAGTCATAGATAGACTGCTTTTACAATAGGAATCTTCGTCTGAGAAGGAAGGACGAAAGATGAGGACAATCTTTCGTTCCTCATTCCTAAGTGAACAAGTCAAGGACAGACTTGTAAAAAGATAACACTCATTAAGTGAAGCAATGAGATGTTGTCTATCACTCAGATGGGCAAATCATTCGGACAAAAAGTGTCATAGGAATAAGCTTCACTAAAGACAATGAGCATTAAAAGGCTTGTACCATCTTGTCAGAGATCAAGGACAAAAGCCATAATGCTTTTGGCTCCAATGGCTATACAGTACAAGTGCATTAAATGCCAAATGCACAATGCCCACTGAGTAATACACACTGGTTATTAGGTTCGAAATTTTCATCTCATTCCAACAGATGAATTTTTCCACCTATAAATATCTCTCTTCACCATTGAAGAAGGTTTTGGTTAACTCACTCTTGCAATCTTAAGAAAAGCTCTTCAAACATTTTAAGTATCAAAAGCTTTTCATCTCGAGTAAGATCTTCAATGATCTCAAAGCATATGAGTTCGAGTACGAGCCCAAAGAATCTGAAGAACCCGAAACAAGAAATATAGCTTTGGTGGCTAATCAACACATCAACATCAAACAGGTCGAATTCTAATCCTTGTGAATTCTTATTTGATGAACAACATGCTTTGTTTGTACAAAAAAATGAAAAGGTTCATGAGCAAGAATAACTTCCAAGACTATCAAAGATCATCAACCGAAGGTATATGAAAGGTCTCCTAATCGTCAAAACAAGAAACAATGGATTTGCAGATGCTATGTTATTTTCTTCGAAAGCCAGGACATTTCAAGGAAAATTGTCCTCATCCAATAGTCAGCAAGCATCAGGATCAAATATGCTAGCAAAAGTTCACCTAACGAAACAGTCGAATCCAGCAAGCGAATTGAAAAACCGAATCATCAAGCTCTGGATACGAGAGAAGGAGAAAGGCAATGGTGGTCAATGAACCAGCTAAGGAAGCTCAACCCGAAGCAAGCACCTCAGCTCAAGCTCAGAAAGTGATCTTCAGAAGAAGAAAAAAAGGTCTTCTATGCCTATTCAGTCAAAGAAGAAGGAACAAGTGATCTATGCTTAATGGCTGATGATGACGAGGTAAATTCTCAAACCTCTTCGTCAAATCAAATAGAACCTAGTTCGGATTGTGAAGGAAATCCAAATGAAACTATCTTTGAGATGATGATGGATTTCGAAGTAATAAAAACACATACTCTAAATTAAAATAAGAGAACTCACGACTATTGATTAGCTATGATGAGCTAAGGCGAGTCAGAATTGATAATATTAAGCTAGCCATCGCAAAAGATCAGCTCGAAAAACAAGTTCTTCTTCTTAAAGAGCAGTGCATAGAAAGAGAGTTGCGGGAGCAAAAATTGCATGAGGTTCTTGATTCGTTTAACAATTCATCCAACTTAATGGATCGATTGGTGAATGGATCAAAACCGCCAGGGGAAAGAACCGGAATTGGTTATGACCTCAGCTACCCTTCACATATTCTACTGAACAAACCCACAGACAAATACTCACACGAAAGTTTCAAGTCTGCGTTTGTTCAAGGCCCTACCCAAATGTCTGAGCCAATGATTAAGATTAACAATCATGATCAACCACAATGAACAAGCCAACCGAAAGGAGAGGCTGTACAACAAATTGTGGAACCTTGAAATGGGAATTACTTGAAAGGCAATCCTAGGCATAATGCTAATGTCAAAAGGAATGGACCGAAAGGTAATAAATCTAGTTTATACCATAAAAAGGTCAACCTTCAAGAAATAACCAAACAAGGGTGAAACCGAATGTGAATCAGAGGCAAAATGGTTCTAAGTATCCACAAAAGGATCCTCTATGAGAAAATCTGAAAGAAGAACGAAACAAACATGCCAAGAGGCCACTTAGAAGACCAATGATAGGCAACAGATGGAGTGGACCATCTGAAGAGGATTGGCTTGTTTATCCCGAACCCTTATCAAAAGCGCAATTTGAGAAGATACATCGGCATAAAAAAAACCAATTATTCTAAGTAGTATCGCAATCCACCTGGTGACTATTTTCAAAGTCGATACAAAGCCAAAAATTTTGCCAAAATTTATTATGATTATCAAGTTTTTAATGTGTACAAAGGACCAAGGATGAGTCGTGTTAACTCTAGGTTCATATGGATCCAAAAATTGACTACTAACCCTCAAGGACCCGAAACCAAAGGGGTACCTAAAGTCACATAACTTTTGATTTCAGGGAAAACAGGTCATATGGTATGCCGATAGTGGATGCTCAAGATATATGACCGGAGATAAATCAAACTTGAGCAATTACAAAGAAGTTGATGGTCCAAAGGTTATATTTGGAGGAGAATCAAGTGGAAAGACGAAAGGAATCGGAGGCATCATCAGAAATGGAGTGACCATTCAAGGTGTCTCACACGTTGAAGGACTCAAGTTCAATCTGCTAAGCACGAGTCAATTTTGTGACAAAGGCTACGAAGTATAATTCTCCAAAGAAAAAAACAAAGTCATCAGCACTGAAGATGGTAACATCGTTCTAAAAAAAAAACGAAAGAAAAACATGTACGTAGTCGCTTGGGAAGTTTCTAAAGCTAATGTTTGTCTTGTTGCTACTAGTAATGCAGATTTGAGCCTGGAATGGCACAACAAGATGAGCCATCTAAATCTCAAGACCATCAACAAGCTATCAAATGAAGATCTTGTGGAAGGTTTACCGAAAGTAAACTATGTTAAGGACAGAATTTGCGACACATGTAAAAAAGGAAAGCAGATTAAAACATCCTTTAAGTCAAAATCATCAGACACCAATTCTCGTCCCTTAAGTCTACTACATATGGATCTATTTGGCCCAGTTGATCTTGCAAGCCTGAGTGGACGAAAGTATTCTCTTGTTGTTGTAGACGACTACTCGAGATATACCTGGACACAATTCTTAAGAAAGAAGAATGAGACTGAGAAAGTATTGCCAGATTTGCTAAGGCAACTACAAACCAAAAAGGGCCTCAGTATAGTGAGAATCAAGTTAGATCAAGGGACAAAGTTCGTAAATAAAGTCATCAAAGACTTCTGTGGACAAAATGGAATCTTTCATCAACTTTCGGCCGCACGAACTCCTCAGTAGAATGGGGTAGCCGAAAGAAGAAGCAAAACTCTGAAGGAAGCCGCACGAACAATGATAGCTCATTCAGGACTTCCCAAACGCTTCTAGGCTGAAGTCATCAACACCGCATGCTACACTCAGAACTGATCTCTCATCAACAAAGCTCATAGCAAGACCCCATATGAATTATAGAAAGGTAAGAAACCTGTTGTTAGTTACTTTCACATCATTGGATGCATGTGTTTCATTCACAACAACAGGAAGAATCATTTAAGAGCGTTTGATAAAAGAGCCGATGAAGGACTATTTATGGGATATTTTTCAACAAGCAAAACATTAAGGATTCTAAACAAAAGAACCATGGTTATTGAGGAATCTATCCATGCCAAATTTGACGAAAATGTTCAAAAGCTTGCACAAGAAATTGTATCACTCAAAAATCTGAGCATGCAAGCTGAACCAAGTCAAGTAGAAGAATAAGATTTGGACCAGATTCGAACCTAAAGTACAAGTTGAGGCTGAAGTCACGAATGAAGAAGGTTTATCTACATCACAATCTCAACCTGAACCAATGATATATGTTGAATTACCATACATACCTGAGATGAATACACAAGGTCAATCAATATCTTTCGAACAAGATCTACGATGGTTAAGAGATCATCCACCTGACCAAGTAATTGGCAACATTCAAGAAGGAGTGAGGACTCGTGCTTCAATACACGAAAGCATGATGACATGTTTTCTATCTCAAATGGAACCAAAAACGATTGATTATGGTTCGAAAGATATTGATTATGACTAGGTCAGCCAAGCAGAAGAACTTCATAAATTCGAACGAAACAATGTTTGGGAACTTGTTCCAAGACCTACTCATCAGAATGTTATTAGAACCAAACGGGTTTTTAGAAACAAAATGAGTGAGGATGGAGTAATTTTCAGGAACAAAGCATGATTGGCATCTAAAGGATATTGTCAAGAAGAAGCCATAGATTTTGATGAAACATTCGTCCAGTTGCCAGAATTGAAGCCATTCGAATATTCCCAGCCTATGCCGCTCATAAGAACTTCAAAGTATTTCAAATGGATGTAAAGAGTGAATTTCTAAATGGTCTTCTTGAGGAAGAAGTCTATGTGGAACAAACCTCCAGGATTCATATCTGCCACAGATAGTGATAACGTATATCACTTAAAGAAAGCACTATATGGTCTAGAACAAACATCACGAGCATGGTATGATACACTATCATACTTCCTTATTAATTGTGGATTCACGAAAGGGTGGTTGATAAAACCCTCTTTCGTATTAAGGATGGTGACCATATTCTACTCGTACAAATTTACGTTGATGATATCATTTTCGGATGTACAAACCCAGATTTATGTGATAAGTTCTCAAAGCTCATGCAAGGAAAATTTGAAATAAGCATGATGGGAGAACTAAACTACTTTCTTAGATTACAAGTTAAACAATGCCCTGATGGAATCTTCATCAATTAGGCAAAATACACGAAAGATCTAATCTTAAAGTTCGGAATTGATAGAAAGACATCCGTCAAAATTCCAATGAACACACCTTTACGCATGGAAATTGATAACGAAGGAAAAAGATATGACATTTCTATAGAGGGATTATTAGATCTCTCTTATACCTCTCAGCGAGTAGACCTGACATTTCTTTCGCTGTTGGAGTATGCGCATGATTTCAGGTTAAACCTAACGAAAGTAATCTAAGCGCACTAAAAAGATCTTAAGATACCTTAAGGGAACCCAAAGTGTTGGTCTTTGGTACCTAAAAGGAGGATCTTTCGATTTAATTGGTTATTCAGATGCAGATTTCGCTGGATGTAGAAGTGACCGAAAAATTACCTCTGGAACCTGCCAGTTCCTAGGGAAGAATCGTGTCATGGTTTAACAAGAAACAAAACTCTATAGCTACTAGTACTGCTGAAGCTGAGTACATAGCAACTGGAAGTTGTTATGCACAAATCCTATGAATGATGCAACAACTTAAAGATTATGGTATAGTGGCACGAGAAGTGCGAATCAATTGTGGCAATACAAGTTCCATTACCATAACTCGTAATCCTGTGTTACACTCTCGAACCAAGAATATTGATATCAAATATCACTTCATTTGAGATCATGTTGAAAAGAAGGATATGATGCTTGAATATATTAACACTGATGATCAATTGGCAGATATTCTCACCAAACCTTTAAATGAGAATATATTTTCTACTTAAGGCATGAACTTGGGATGATCGAAATGACTTGACCGAAAGAAGAAATCAGATTGCTCCAGAGCATGTTCAAAAGATTCCTGAGATATTCTAAAGAGAAAATCTTGACATGAATAAATGCAGAAAAGTAGAATATCTTGTAGATATCTTCACGCAAGATAACTCCTTTTCAACTTTAAAAGGACATTCTTCTCACATGAAGAAAACCACACTAATCCCTCACAGAATTCTAGTTTTGCTTTAGTATTTTTTGATTGCAGGCATTTGAGTCAAGGCAAAGGAAAGGAGAAAATGATTGGAGAATTCGAAAGACGTGCTATTCGGCGAGAGCATATCTGAAGGATGCTCGAAAGATTGCCGATGCCAAAGGTTGTCAAGATCAGGGAGGATTCGCCAGATAAAGTGGAAATCACATTTGCTCCTTCTGAAAACTGACGAACAGTAGAAAGCCATGGATAAAATCCTAGAAGAATCTCGAGCTAATCAGTAATATTATCTAGAGTATGCTCGAAAGTTTGCAAATGAGAGGAATCATGCTAACAAGAATGCTGGTAGTAAATCCGATGGTGGAATACCAACTACATTTGGTGGTATCCTATTCAAGAAAGACACAAAGTCTGATGGATTTCTCACATATCCAAGTCCGTTCACCAGCTGAGATAGAGTCTCATGTATCATCTCTCACTCTCAGTGAGCTGGACGAATATTGTAACACCCCCCTAAACACATGCTATAAAAAGCCTTAACATATGCAGATAACACAACTAACACTAGCACAACGGAAGATTAAAAGATAACTGAATAAAAGTAAATCCTAGTCATGGGGTGTCACGCCACGTTTACCAACAACGATAAACGCCACGACAAAATTTGCATGGTTCACAACTATCCCAAAACTCACAAGTCTATAACTAAATCGGCTCACAGGCCATAAAACAAGCGAAAGGTACTAAGCTATTGGGCACTAGACTTCGCACTCGTCTAGACATCACCTGAAAGAACACAAATAAATATGGGACGACGCCCGATCAGCGAATAATGCTGGTAACCCACCAATACATGTTAAGTATCGTACATAGATATGATATATATACAAAATCATTTCGAAACGAATACAATATATAAGTGTAAAACCGAGAGTAAACACCAACTCAAGACTCATCACTCTCAAAGATAACACGGGAACACATCCCAAGACCAAAAGGGCAACAACAACTCAAGGATAAAGACACGACAAATGGCAACACATGCCGTTGTGACTACACACGTCACAAGAAGAGAACACACAACCACGGCTGTAACACCCCGTGTTACGGGCCCCTAAAACCACAGTAATTAATAATCTATAACCCATAAGAAAGAATAACTTATTATGATTAAGTTGGGAATAGGCCCACCATATCCGTGGACCCCCATCTCCTAAAGCCCATTACTAATCCTATGAAGGATAAACCCCTTGCATATAAATAGAGAACTTAGAAGCATTAGAATCCCCAACAATAATCTCTCACACCACCCAAAGACTCCAAGAATTCCCGTAGGAGGGGAATCAGAAAATCAAAAGCTTAAAGAAAGATCCTTCATACCAAGGAATTAATTAAGCTAAGAGTAACCCATGGTCTCAACAAAACCTATTTTCATAGTTATGTTTCCCCTTAGGTTTCCCCCATGTTATGGAATGGCGGGGATTATGGTGATTATTATTATTGATGTTGATTGATGATGGGGAATCTTGATAATCTTGATATTGGGAGGTTTCTTGATAATTATGATGTTCTTGATGATTAATTGTATTCTTGATTATGTGTTGTTCTTGATGTTAGAATGTTCTTGATGATTAATTGGTATCCTTGATGATTATGTGTTGTTCTTACCGATCTTGCAATTAGAAGACGAATCGTATTCTTGTTAACATAAAAGTGATTAGAACCCTTTTATATCGTATGATATTATTCTTGGATTATCGGGTGGGAAATCGCATGTTTGGGAGTTGATTGTGTTTAGAAAAGCATGATAGGATAAGTGTCGTTCGTTTCTCGTATTTGATCGTTTATTGTCTACGTGTGCCGTTAATTGCGTTGTAAAGTGTCTAAGCATGGTTTCGGTTCCACATCGGTTCCCGGGACGAAAAGTTGTGAAAAGAGTCAGTGGGGGTAGGGACCCGCCACCTACCCACGGCCAATTACTGTTCCGGCAGCGGGCAGCCGGCGGGCGGGCAGCTGCCACCGCAACCCGCTGCCCGGAAGTGTCACCGGCGGCAGCCGGCGGGTGACCCCCACCCACGGGCTACCGCTGGAATATCCCCCCCTCGGGACCCCGCTTCCCCGTTTGATGTTTCCCGATCCCATGTGTCCCAACGGATCCCGTTTGTCGTGCCTCTGTTAGTTTGATATTTCGCGAGGTCACGCGAGTTTATTTGGGGGTCTGTTTATTTTGAACTTATTATCGCTGTTTATGCCTTGCCTTATTTGCCTTATCTATTGTAACTGCTTATGACTGTTATAACTATGCTTTTGTGCTGACTTTACTCTGGTCGAGTCATTCCCGGTTTAAAGCTAGAGTTCGTGTAGGATATATCTTCATGCTTCAAAAATCTGGTTTTCAATTATCTATATATATTGCTATTATGTATTGTATTTCAAAACACGTTGGAGTGGGTTACCGCACGTCTCTCGCTGAACAGATACTATTTGGCTTTCAGGCACTGATGAGTAGAGGACGGGAGCGCGCTAGAGCTGCAGCATAGTAGTAGTATAGTCTTCCTTTTTGGCCCTGCGTTGCCATGTTATGCATTTACTTTCAGAGGACAGTAGCTAGACTGCTGTGCACTTGGGTCTCTAGCCCAGTGGCATAGCAACCCCATACTCTTATGTTACGCTTAGGAGTTAATTTGAGATCATCACCTTTAATTATATAAGTCTTAAATGTTTTTGAAAATCTGGGGTCGTTACAGTTATGTATAGGAGCCTAAGTCGTGGACCCTAGGAAAAGAGCTCTTAGACTGGACTTTAGACATTAGGCTTGAACTCTATGGCATTTTAGAGACATAGGGGCTTATGTATCTTAGGACGGCGCGTGAGAGATTGTCGAAACCTACACCATAACACTTCCCACACGTTACCCTTCCCACTTATCACTTCATAAGAAAGTACAACGGACTTTAATCTAACACTCCTATTCAAACCCACCAACGACAAAAGGATACACATGGCACCAAACAGAAGACAATTCAGGGACTCCGGGAAACCCACACTGACGACCCCTTGACCCCAAACTCTGCAGCAAGACTAACCACAAGTCGCGCAGGCACTTACTAGTGATGCGGCCCTTCGCAACGTCAGGCCCCACCACCTCCGACGAACGCAGCTCAGACAGTCGCCGACCAAGTTTCGAACGCACCGGCCCTACGTTTTCCGGAGAAGAAACCCCGCGGTCCTAGAGGATTGGATCCGGTACCCTCGATAAGCATTCTAGGGTTAGTTGACATGTCCGCAGCTGGAACGCCGCGTGGAAATAGCCCTCTTTCCTACTTCGAACGGAGGCCGATCTCTGGTGTAATCCACCGAGGGACCCATCCCACCGACAAGAGCCGGGTTCAACTGGGAAAGCCTCAAGGCACTAGGCTGCGCGAACGGTTCCTACCCAAACTCATCGTCTGAAAGCACTCCATGTATGAAGAGTCTTCCATCTGAAAGCAGATCACGACCACCGTCGTTTAAGAGTACCCATAAACGGTTCCTTGAACTGCACGTTCGCGCCCGAACTCGTCCCCACCGAGGCAACCAAGGTAGAAAATTCGTATCGGGCCTCAAACCTCTCGAAGCCCGGTAAGCACTATAGTAAGTCCGGACCCTCAATCGATGGCTTACGACAGCCGGAATCTCCTATCGAATTCTCAAACTACTTCAACTCAGCGGGTTCAAGAACACAATGCGGAGAAGGAATCCCCGGAAGCTGGGGCACCGCCAGCGAAAGAACGGAGGCAACGACGTCGCACAAGGACAAACAACCCGGACCAAACCCGACGGCCGCCCCTGGAAACAACGAATGTGAACCCAAGGAACTTTCCTCTGCCCGACCGATGCAACAAAAAGCCCACCACGGCAAGGACTGCGCTGGGTCAACCCCTGGAGATGCTCTTCAAAAGAACATCCAAACATTCATGCGGAGAGGAAGGATTATCTCTTCCAGTTGCACTCACTCTCTCTATTAAGGGCCCCATATTCCCATCCATCCACGTGTCATACATCCTTTGGTGTGCTACGTGCTCGCTCTCCTTAATAAGTGTATTCGTCATGAGTCCTAAACGCAAGCCGACTCTCTGGGATATCAAATGTAATGATCCTATGAAGTTTAAAGGAACCCCTAAACCCGAAGACGACGACCATACGGACCCCGCCGAGAACAATCCCCTCTAACATAGGCCGACTATCCCTGCCTGGATATAACCACTCCCCTAGTAATTCTCGTTATCACCCTTGTAATAGAAAAACCACTTTTAGTTAGTTTAAAATTACTCTCGGAGCATAATATATCTCCAAATTAATCATTTCCTAGCTACTTAGAAAGAATATTGAAT
>VALG01011968.1:0-14942 GCA_009835305.1 Ipomoea purpurea
CTTTTTTTTCCCTTATTTTTTCCTGCCAAAAAAAAAAAATGTTTGAATTTGGAAGAAAAACAAAAAAAAGAAGAAAAGGAGGAAAATATGGGAATTTCATTAGTACAAACACTAGCAGGAGGAGCATATCAGGAGTGCTTATTATGGAAACCCCCTACGCTTATCCTGCGCACTCTCCGTACCCTTATCCTGCGCACCACCCGCATTGCTCCCCACCACCACCTCCTCCGCCGCCTGTGAACTCCTACTACGGCTCCACCGCCTACAATGGGTGCAATTACGCCAACCCTTTTTCTGGGTAGGGCCCTTCTTCCACCATCTTGCCCTTACCACTGCAATGATTGGGTGGGCCGCCTGCCACCGCCACCGCAGGGGCGTGCCGGTGCCTCCCCCTCCGCCGCCTTACCGGCAGTCCAAGAAGGTCAAGAGCGGTGTGAATGTGCACAAGGATACCGCAAAGCTTGAGCTTGATGAGCGCAATCCGGATCAGCATTTGGTTTCCTTTGTTTTTGATGCGCTCTGCGATGGGAAGGTTAAAGATCCTTCTTTTTCTTCAACTGTGGTTTATGCATAGTTTAGGGATTTTAGTCCACTTTGTAGAAAGGCATTGTTATTTTCATATAGATTAATGATTGATTGGTTTATTTCATTATTTGTTTCTTGTTTGCAATTCTGTTTTAATCTTGAATCTTGTTAAGAGTCTACATTGAAATATAAGAAAGAATATATGGTTTATAAGGATAGTTAGACTAGCTAATTGATTGGGATTTAGTTTTTTGTATGGTTGGATTTAGTCTTTTAGTGTGGTTAGGCCATGTGCATTATAGCCAACCTTAGTTACCCCATTGTTTCTTGGCAACTATATGTAGCCTTGGTAGCAAGGTCTGATGCAAAATTAGTTAACTATATATATATGAAATATCAGAATTCCAGATAGAACATATTAAGGGCAAGTTCAACTTTTAATCTTGTGCATATGATATATGATGAAAATACCACTTTTTCACATCTTCACATGGGATATTGAAGAACCAGCTTGCAACATTTTGGGTGGGGTGTTTAGAAAAATTTTCATGTGTCTATTACCAAGACAAGAGTGGGAATAGAAACGAAAAATAATGGAAATGTTAATCCAGTTTGAAGCAAAAAAAGTTCAACAACTGGTAGTGCCATACACAAAATCCAAGAAGAGAAAGAGAGAGGTCTGATATTTGGGTTGTAGGGGGAGTGTTATCTGAATCTTCTCATGCTCTTGAATATTGGGTTGAAGTAAGAGAGAAAGGTGACAGGAAGAATGGGAGTTCTTGTGGTAGACAGTGGGGGTTTAGGATCCGATTGGGCGGAGAGGTTGCTGGATATTTGTGAGGGAGAAGAGATGGGGTGAGGGTACATATCAAAGGCTGTGGAAGTGGACAAACACTGGGGGAGAAAAAATGGGAAGAACTAGAGGAAGAAATGTAACACTCCAGGAGTCCAGGGACCAAAAAACAGATTAAGAAATCAGTAGGGAGAAGAGAGGCAGATTTGGGGAGAACAGAAGAGAATGTTGGGAAGGGAAAATTAGAGTTTTCATTCATTAAAAGCCAAGATAAAATCCTTACATCCACTGCAGCAATACAAGTAGGATAAAATCAGAAAAGGGCAAACAGGCTAACAAATTGCCTAAGCTGCTGGAACTGCTACTGATAAAAAATAACAACAAAGAAATTAAAAAGCTTCCACCCAACTTTCACAAACGGCCACTTCCAATGGTGTCGTTTCTGGCTATCTTAATCCATTCTCATAATTCACAATATTTGCACTTCACCTCCTGATGTTAGCATCAGAATTCAAGGATCGTTGTCCTCAAGGATCAAAAGTTGGAAATTGCTTGGTGACAATCGTGACATGATGAAAATTTTCCAGGTGCTTCTTCTAGTGGGGAGATTTGCCATTGGACTAGAATTTGAACCTCAGCTGCATTGTTTTCTTTATCATTCTTTTACCCAGCACTGCCACAGGTTCTTCAAGGACTTGACCATCTGGTCCAGTGGCTGGAGGTTGTGATTGCACAGCTACCTGTGATCCTATTTTCTTATTGAGTAGAGAAATGTGAAACCACAGGGTTATTAAGGACCCTGGGGGTAGCTGCAACTTATAGGCTACTGGTTCAATCCTTTCCAGTACTAGATAGGGCCCATAGAACCTTGCTGTTAGCTTGATGTTGGACCTGATAGCCATAGATGTCTTCCTATAAGTTTTGAGTTTAAATAAACCCAATCCCTACTTGTTGCTCCCTCTCAGACCCTTCAACCTGCTCTGAGCTTGCAACGGTGCTTCAAATGAGTTAGAATCTGATCTTTGTCTTTCAACCATTCCATTTGGGTTTCTAGCAATGATCCCTTTACTATATCAAATACCAATAGACAACATGGGTGGGAGAGTACCCATACAAGGCTTGAAAGGGAGTTATCTCAATTTGGATAATTATGATGCTCCAATTGGTCCCATAAGAATGAAAAACTAAATTTATTTTGTCTATTTTGCATATAATTTAATAGGTATTTATTTGGAAAAATAAACATAAATGAAAGAGAAATTAATTGTCTTGAAATAAGTTATTATATCGGTAAAAAAAAAAGTCAACGCAGCTTAAGAACATTCGTGAGCAGCTTGAACTTAAGCTTAGGCTTGAAGTTGACTAAAGGCAAATTCTGGTGGAATATATATCTGTAGACTCTTAGCATTAACCAACTTAGGAATCTCTCCAAACAGAGGATGTTGAGGATACACACGTGAATAATGTCTAGGTGACTGACTATTCTCGACATTTAATGCCAAATAAAATTGATGCCAACATTTTTTAGTATGAATCAAGTAGGAATCTCATAAATGCAAATCAATTTCTTTTCACCTAGTTTTCATGGTGGCATGAGAATGAATTAACACCTAAACATTTATATGTTTTCTTGGTCTTTCCTTTATTGTTTTGTCAGTTCTCATGTTCCAATTATGCAGTCTAGTTCTGGTAGAACGATATGCAAAATCCATAAGTGGGGTGTCAAGCAACTAACTCCAAAATAAGCAATCTAGCCTTACTTCTTAGACCTTGCTTCCAAGGTTGTAAAAGGTGCTAGGCGCTCATTAGGCTGTGGATGGGTGCCTAGCTATGTAAAAAAATAATTAATTTTGCCTTTTATTTATTTTAGGCTTTAATATCAAAACATAAAAGACCGTTCATTTACTTTAGGCTTCAATGCCAAAGCATAAAATACCTTTCATTTACTTCAAAGTTTCAATACCAAAGCATAAAAGACCTTTCATTTACTTCAGGCATAAATACTAAAGCATAAAAAGTAGAGCTAGGCACATAAAAGAGGCCTAGTCCTGAAATCCCCTCAGCCTAGGGGCGCCTAGTCTCGCCCTAGGCCGATTTTTACGACAGTGCTTGCTTCTTACACATATTGATTCTGGACTGTTTGTGCTTTCTGTTGGGCAGCATCACAATTTTTTATTTTACGAAGGAAGAACCAAGTTGCAGTTTTGTTCCCATATATCCAGAGGTGTATGGACCTATAAGCATTCCTTTCCACAAAGGACTTGGCCAGAGATTCCAACAGCCAATAGGGACAGGAATTGACTTGGGCTTCTTTGCTCTGGAAGATCTTTCTGGACCCTTGTCTGGGAAAGTTTTTCCACTTGTTATAACTGCTGCAACCTACCTTCCATCTCTTTCAACAAATGAATATACTCAACAGAACCTGTCCTTCCATATGCAAGCTAATTATGCTGTTCTGGAGAAGAATCGTGAGGGCTATTTCAATGTGAAAGTGGTAAGGCAGGCATTATGGGTTGATGGCGTTTGTTATGAACTGCATGAGATATATGGAATTGGAAACCATACCCCTGATTATGACGACAATGGCTCGAGCAAAGACTGCGTGATTTGCATGACTGAACCCAAAGATACGGCTGTATTACCATGCCGGCATATGGTGAGGAACTATTTAAAATAATTAGAGTATCTTGAATAATAGCAAGTTTATCTGAGATGAATTTAATCATGGTTCTTCATGTTGGATAACATGATTTAGATTACATTATTCTTTTTTCCAAACGTATTTGTTCTTATTAACAAATAGGATATATTAGAAAATTAGATAGCTAAGAAAAAAATATTTTGAAGTGATTCTGCTTTTCTTTATACAGTTAGTTTGATTTAATGATGTGTTTAATATTTTCCCATAATAAACTAGACAAGAAAAGAGGAAATAAGGAGAAAATTATTTTGGAGGGAAAAGAGGCAGTCTGAGAGCAGCATTTTGAGAGTCAAAGTCCTCAGGCTATACTGTAAAATGTGATTTGGTGCCAGGACTTATGGAACATGAGAACTGACAAAACAAGAAAGGAAAGACCAAGAAAACATATAAGTAGAGATAACTTCCAACAGTTATACCATGGACCCGGGTCCACCTTGCAAGGTGGACCTGGGTCCAAAATACACAATTTACACAACTCAAATTGTGAACATTTAATATGTAAAAATGTGAACATTCAGTATGTAAATTGTGTATTTTTTACCTGGGTCCATCTTGCAAGGTGGACCCAGGTCCACAGAATAATTCGCCGATAACTTCAATGTTGTTGACTTGTGGGCTTCATGGCTTGTAAAAGTGTAAAATGATATGAACATGATAAGTTCATAAGCAATAGATTATTAAGAATCAGTTCTCTTGCCCTTTATTTTCCTGTTTTATTCACCTTTTGTTTTTCTGTCTCTAGTGTATGTGCAATGGGTGTGCCAGAACTTTGAGACTTCAGTCAAACAAATGCCCAATATGCCGACAGCATGTTGAAGAACTATTGGAGATCCAGATCAATAACCTTGATGATTGAGAGACCATTTCTTTGCAAGGTAAGATAACTGCAAGCCTGAGATTGTATTATTCTTTTACCTGTAATTTTTGCCTTCATTTTTACCCCCAAGTCTGTGTATATAGACTTTGGGGAAACGAGTAACAGCATTATGATTTTCGTATTGAATAAATGTCACCATTTTGAGGTTGTATTCTCGTGGAGCATACGACATCAATGTAAACTTTTGCATTTCTCCCGTTCTGCTTGCAGATTGAGTTACATGTACTTTCACCTTTGGGTACCCCAAAATAACAAAGAAAAGCCCTATGATGCATGACAAAGTGCCTTTTCTGAGTCTAGAACCGCCAAAAAGAGTGGATATGGAGAATATTTTACCTAGATGTTAGCAACAGGAGAAAAGCGGGCATTTAAGAAATTTTAGTTAGGGCTAGGTTCCATTGTAATGCAGAAAGATACAAAGTTGTACAGCAACAGTTATAACTTTTTGAATAAATTAGAACTTGTTTTTATGCATGGGGACCATTAATGGCTTGAGGTTTACACTTGCTGGAGTTATATTCTTGGCTGCTGGTTCACCATTAATACTATTCATATTGTTAAGTGACCGCATAGTTTCCTTTTCTTCTTTTTCAGAAAGGTTGATCTTTGCCCAAGCTTTGAAACTAATTTTTGACATGTTACACTGAAACCACTGATTCTTCACTGATTACTCGACAATTTCTTGAAATGATAGTGACCTCAATGCCAGTGTTTTCTTAGTTATATTGAAATTAATTTGTCAACAATGTTGCCATAGAAACCCTATATATATATTATAATCTAATTCGTTTTCCTTTACTTCCTCTACTGCAGGTTTTATGTAAGATAACTGGAGGACAGTTAAGAACAGAAGGTGGAGCAAGACATGATTTTGTACAAAAGGTTCTTTCTTCTGTGGGCGTAGCGTAATAGCTTCTGCTTAATGCTATTATATTGTTACAAACTTACACAGTGTTATTAACTAATTCAACTTCTTGACAAAACTGATGAAAGTTAGCAGTGTGAAAGAGAGCCAACGTGAACATTTCCAGTGTTGTAAAAATTGCCTAAGCACTAGGCGCCCCTAGGCCGTTGCTAGTCGGCTGGCCACCTAGGCTGCCGAGTCGGCAACTTGACTCCAACCAAACTCAGCAGGATTTTTTTTTTTTTTTTTTTTTTCAATTAGGTGGCCACCTAGGTGCTAGCCCGACTAGCGCCTAACACTTTCTGCAACATTCAAGGTATTTCTCAATTATACCAACCTCAGAGAATTACTTAGCAGGGATTTTGATTGTTCAACCTCACATTAATCCTTTCTGTTGTGCTTCCATGAGCAAATGTTTTTGCATCCTTTCAGATTCCCTTTCTGCTCTGCATTTTGGTGGATATTTTGAATTTGAAAGATGCCCAAATTTGGAAGCATTCCCAGTCCCAGAATAATAACCAAAAGTTGAATGGCTCTAAAAGTTCACTTCACAGATCACAGTGCCCTTTTGCTTGTATCCCACAAGAGGTATTGAATTATACTGTTTGCCAATCTACAATGATTAACAAGATGATGATATTTTGGTAGAAAATATAGTGGCTGAGATTGCCCCATACAAATTTGACTGCTTCTTTTGCAGTGAAACATGATGCCAGTTTTTTTTTTTTTTTTTTTTTGTTTTTTTGTTTTTTAATAATTAAATTGATATGACCTCCCATGAAAATGTTTCTCCAGTAAGATGAAAATTAACCCTTTGAAGGAAAAAATGTTTAGACTAGGGTTAATTCCACTTGGGTAGGGCAAAATTATACCATGGACCAGGTCTACCTTGCTTGTAGACCGCTGGTCCAAAAATAACTTTCAGATTCTGTATTTATAGTTGACACATTTGTACTTGTAGTTGATAGTTTCTGTACTCATATTATATGTTAGCAATTATCAAGTCAAATTTTGTATCTATAATTGACATATTTTGTATATGTAGTTGATAGTTTCTGAATCTGTAGCTATCATATTATGTGTCATCAATTATCAAGTTATTTTTTACATGTACAGAAATTGTAACTGTAGATACAGAATGTGTTAATGAAGGTACAAAATTTTTGTATCAGACTTTATAACGCAATATGAACCCTGATCTTAGTATAACAATTGCTTCGGTATTAAATTCTCAAACATATGCCACGGAATATTTAATACGGATAGTAAATGCATTTGAAATACAATGCTCATAAAATGTTGAGCCTCATGAGACTGTCTCACTAATTCTTTTTTTATAAATGAGTCGAGTTTAGATGGAAATGTAATACTTACGATAAAAAATGTAATACAAATCAAAGATACATTTATTGTTACTATTAAGAAAAAATATGATATTTTTTGATGAAAATTGTCATATTTTTAAATCAAAAGGTAATATTTAGGTGTTGAAGAATTACTCATGATGAAAAGTGTAACACTAATTAGGGATACATTAATTGATTATTACTTATGAGGAAAAATGTAATTCTAATTATGGACAAGTTAATTATTAGGGAAAATTGTAATTTATGCCCTTCCATAATATGCTAATTATCAATGTCACTTTTGAATTTTAGTGGTGTAAATGTTGCCTCTCAATTTTCCTCACGTACAGTACGGGAGGGGTAATGTATGAACCGTTTTAAAAATTTATGGGCAACATTTACACCACTAATAATTCAGGAGTGACATTGATAATTGACATATTATGGAGGGGCATAAATTACAATTTTCCTTAATTATTACTTATAATTGAAGAAAGTGTAATACTTATTAAGAAACATATGATACTTTTGAGGAAAATATAATACTTTTAAATGAAGAAAAATTATTAAAAAAAAAATAATAATACAAATGATCAAATGTCTCAAACTGATGCACCTTAAGATATAAAACTACGCACCTTAAGTTATAAAACCATGCACCTTAAGGTATAAAACAATGCACCTTAAGTTTAAACTGATGCATCTTAACAAGAAAAGTGATGCACCTTAAAGCTTTAAATATACGCACCTTAAGAAGGAAAATGACTCACTTAAGCTATGGAAAGACTCACCTAAAGCATTAGACTGATGCACCTTAAACTAGAAAAGTGACGCACCTTAAGCTTTAAATATATGCACTTAAGAAGGAAAACGACGCACCATAAGCTATGGAAAGACGCACCTAAAGCTTTAGACTGACGCCTTAAAGTTTCAACAAAAAAATGCTTTAAGTTCTCAACTGAAGAACTGACGCACCTTAAGCACAGAAATCACACACCTTAAAAAGGAAAACGACGCACCTTATAAGAAGAACGACACACCTTAAGTTTGACCAATATGTAAAAAAGACAAAATTAGGACGCGTTTTTATAAAGTTTTCTTCAATCTCGACGGTTGATTTTGATTAGATTAAGGACTGATATTAAATCACATCTTTTACCTAAAACCTATTACCCTATTTGATCTCTAATATATATACCAAAAGGAAGTCATCAAGAACCCTATTTGATCTCTAATATATATACAGAAGAAGTCATCAAGAACCCTATTTGATCTATAATATATATACGAAAGGAAGTCATCAAGAATTACAATCTTGAATTGAATTACCTCCAACTGCATGTGACTCTGCATGACATGAGAGGTAGAGAGTGAACAACACATGTAAATGTTTGGGGTAATGGTCGAACATGGCTGGAGGGAAGATAGAGAAGCCTATGCAAAAGAAACCTTGTTGGAGAAGAAGATAGGTGCATTGTGAGTTCCTGCCTCATCAGATGGGGAATAGTAATAATAATAATAATGTCGGTGAGTAGCTGTGCAAGTTGGTGGCATAGTCGTGAAGTAGCCGTGCAAGTTGGTGGCACCGCCCGTGGAGCAGTCGTGCAAGGTTATGACACAGTCCATGAAGTAGCCGTTCAAGTTGGTGGCACGGCCGTGCATGCTGGGTGTTTCTAGGAAGCTCTTAACGGAAACCTCCTTTCACCCCAAGCCATGGTGAAAACCATTCAGCCAAACAAAGCAGCTAGCCAAGAGAGTTGGACTTGAACTTGAAAGAGGGTCCTCCAGCAGTGTTTCAATTGCAATGACGATGATCATCATACACTTTCCCAAGAGGAAAAAAGATTTAAAATTATAATAATAACTCAAGTTTCAATTATTGTGAGTTAGTTTTTAAAAATTTACATTTTCTTGCCTTATATGTGATGTGATGTGATACATTTCTCAATGAGTGAGTTATTAATTTTTTTTATTAGATGGATCTAAGAGAAATGCTAGTGCGAAAAAAGTGCTATTCCTAAGCATTTTGGAGCATATTTTTTTCTATCATCAGTGTGTTACATTCAACTTGAGAATGCTTATTTCGTGACAAAAATTAGACGAAAAAGAGTGACAGGGAAATGTTTGGGGTGATGATCGAACATGGCTGACGGGAGGATGAAAAAGAAGATAGGCACAGTCCGTTGATCAGCGGTGCAAATTGGTGGCACAGTCCGTGAAGCAACCGTGCATGCCAGTGACCATGAAGCTCTGCGAGGCAGCTTCGATTTTACCGATTCGTTAGCTCCCATGACGATCACCACCACCTTCTTGACTTCTTGTTACAGTGTTCATCACCATCATTAATCAATCCCATACTAAAGGAAGTCATCAAGAATTACAATCTTGAATAACCTCCAACTGCATGTGACTCTGCATGACATGAGAGGTAGAGAGTGAACAACACATGTAAATATTAGGGGTAATGGTCGAACATGGCTGAAGGGAAAATGGAGAAGCCTATGTAGAAGAAACTTTGTTGGAGAAGAAGATAGGTGCATTTGTGAGTTCCTGCCTCATAAGACGGGGAATAGTAATAATAATAATGTTAGTGGAGTAGCTGTGCAAGTTAGTGGCATAGTCCATGAAACAGCCGTGCAAGTTGGTGGCATTGTCCGTGGAGTAGTCGTGCAAGGTTGTGGCACAGTCCATGAAGCAGTCGTGCATACTGGCAAATTATGCTGTGCATCCGTGTGCACCATGCATGGTGCACATGGATGCAAAAATGGCGTCGTTTAACTTAGATAAAAAAATAATTTTTGATTGTCGTTAGTTACGTAAACATATTTTCAACCTGAGAATGCTTATTTCGTGACAACAATTAGACGAATAAGGAGTGATTTCTTGTTACAAAATGTTCATCGCCATCATTAATCAATCCCATACTAAAGGAAGTCATCAAGAATTGCAATCTTGAATTACCTCCAACAGCATGTGACTCTGCATGACATGAGAGGTAGAGAGTGAACAACGTATGTAAATGTTTGGGTTAAAGGTTGAACATGGTTGAAGGGAAGATGGAGAAGCCTATGCAAAAGAAACCTTGTTGGAGAAGAAGATAGGTGCATTTGTGTGTTCCTGCCTCATCAGACGGGAAATAGTAATAATAATAATAATGTTGGTGGAGTAGCTGTGCAAGTTAGTGGCATAGTCCATGAGGCAGCTGTGCAAGTTGGTCGCACCGTTTGTGGAGTAGTTGTGCAATGTTGTGGCACAGTCCATGAAGCACTTGTACATGCTGGCAAATTATGCCGTGCATCTGGCTGCACCATGCATGGTGCACATGGATGAAAAAACAACGTCGTTTTACTTAGATAAAAAAATATCATTTTTGATTGACGTTAGTTACGTAAACATATGTTCAACCTGAAAATGCTTATTTCGTGACAAAAATTAGATGAATAAGGAGTGACGTGTAAATGTTTGGGGTGATGATCGAACATAGCTGACTAGAGGATGGAGAAGCCTATGCAGAAGACATCTTGTTGAAGAAGAATATGGGCAGCTGTGCAAGTTTGTGGCACAGTCCGTTGAGTAGTGGTGCAAGTCGGTGGAAAAGTCCGTGAAGCAACCGTGCAAGTTGGTTGCACGGCCGTGCATGCTAATAGCCTTGAAGCTCTGCGAGGCAACTTTGATTTTACCGATTTGTTAGCTCCCATGAAGATCACCACCACCTTCTTGATTTCTTGTTATAGTGTTCATCGCCATCATTAATCAGTCCCATACTTAAAGAAGTCATCAAGAATTACAATCTTGAATTACCTCCAACTGCATGTGACTCTGCATGACATGAGAGGTAGAGAGTGAGCAACACATGTAAATGTTTGGGGTAATGGTCGAACATGGCTGAAGGGAAGATGGAGAAGCCTATGCAAAAGAACCCTTGTTGGAGAAGATGATAGGTGCATTTGTGAGTTCCTAAAGTAATAATAATAGTAATGTTGTTGGAGTAAGTGCGCAAGTTGGTGTCATAGTCCATGAAGCAGGCAGACAAGTTGGTGCACCGTCCTTGAAGCAGTCGTGCAAGGTTGTGGCACAATCCATGAACTAGTCGTGCATGCTGGCAAATTATGTTGTGCATCCGGTGCACCATGCATGGTGCACATGGATGCAAAAACGGTGTCGTTTTACCTAGAAAAAAAATTCATTTTTGATAGCCGTTAGTTACGTAAACATATGTTAAACCTGAGAATGCATATTTCGTGACAAAAATTAGACGAATAAGGATGTCATGTAAATGTTTGGGGTGATGGTTGAACATGGCTGACTGGAAGATGGAGAACCCTATGCAGAAGGCATCTTGTTGAAGAAGAATATGGGCAGCCGTGCAAGTTGGTGGCTCAGTCCGTTGAGCTGTGGTGCAAGTCAGTGGCACTGTCCGTGAAGCATCCGTGCAAGTTGGTTGCACGGCCGTGCATGCCAGTAGCCATGAAGCTCTGCGAGGCAGCTTCGATTTTACCGATTTGTTGGCTCCCATGTCGATCACCACTACCTTCTTGATTTCTTGTTACAATTTTCATCGCCATCATTAATCAATCCCATACTAAAGGAAGTTATCAAGAATTACAATCTTGAATTACCTCCAACTACATTGGACTCTGCATGACATGAGAGATAGAGAGTGAACAACACATGTAAATGTTTGGGGTAATGGTCATGATGGAGAAGCCTATGCAGAAGAAACCTTGTTGGAGAAGAAAATAGGTGAATTTGTGAGTTCCTGCCTCATCAGACTGGGAATAGTAATAATAATAATAATGTTGGTGGAGTAGGCGTGCAAGTTGGTGGCATAATCACGAAGCAGCCATGCAAGTTGGTCGCTCCGTCCGTGGAGCAGTTGTGTAAGGTTGTGGCACAGTCCATGAAGCAGTCGTGCATCCGTATTAACCATCGATGGTGCACATGGATGCAAAAATGACGTCCTTTTACTTAAATAAAAAAAAATCATTTTTGATTGCGGTTAGTTACGTAAACATATGTTGAACCTGAAAATGCTTATTTCGTGACAAAAATTAGACGAATAAGGAGTGACATGTAAATGTTTTTAGGTGATGGTCGAACATAGCTGACTGGAGGATGGAGAAGCCTATGCTGAAGACATCTTGTTGAAGAAGAATATGGGCAGCCGTGCAAGTTGGTGGGACAGTCCGTTGGGCAGTGGTGCAAGTCGGTGGCATAGTCCGTGAAGCAACCGTGCAAGTTGGTTGCACGGCCGTGCATGCCAGTAGCCATGAAGCTCTGCGAGGCAACTTCGATTTTACCGATTTGTTAGCTCCCATGACGATCATCACCACCTACTTGATTTCTTGTTACAGTGTTCATCGCCATCATTAATCAATACCATACTAAAGGAAGTCATCAAGAATTACAATCTTGAATTACCTCCAACAGCATTTGACTCTGCATGACATGAGAGGTAGAGAGTGAACAACACATGTAAATGTTTGGGTTAAAGGTCGAACATGGCTGAAGGGAAGATGGAGAAGCCTATGTAGAAGAAACCTTGTTGGAGAAGAGGATATGTGCATTTGTGAGTTCTGCCTCATCAGACGGGAATAGAAATAATAATAATAATGTTGGTAGAGTAGCTTTGTAAGTTTGTCGCAAAGTCCATGAGGCAGCTGTGCAAGTTGGTCACACCGTCCGTGGAGCAGTTGTGCAAGGTTGTGGCACCGTCCATGAAGCAGTCGTGCATGCTGGCAAATTATGCTGCGTATCCGGGTGCACCATGCATGGTGCACATGGATGCAAAAACAACGTCGTTTACGTAGATAAAAAAAAATCATTTTTGATTGCCGTTAGTACGTAAACATATGTTCAACTTGAAAATGCTTATTTCGTGACAAAAATTAGACGAATAAGGAGTGTCATGTAAATGTTTGGGGTGATGGTTGAACATAGCTGACTGAGGATGAAGATCCTATGCAGAAGACATCTTGTTGAAGAAGAATATGGGCAGCCGTGCAATTTGGTGGCACAGTCCGTTGAGTAGTGGTGCAAGACGGTGGCACAGTTCGAGATGCAACCGTGCAAGTTGGTTGCACGACCGTGCATGCTAGTACCAAGAACTTTGCGAGGCAATTTCAATTTTACCGATTTCTTAGCTCCCATGACGATCACCACCACCTACTTGATTTCTTTTACAGTGTTCATCGCTATCATTAATCAATCCCATACTAAAAGATGCCATCAAAATTACAATCTTGAATTACCTCCAACAACATGTGACTGCATGACATGTGAGGTAGAGAGTGAGCAACACATGTAAATGTTTGGGTTTATTGTCGAACATGTGATAGGAATATTTTGTAAGTTTTGATGAGCCAAATGTACTTTAGATCCCCTTAGTTTTTAAGTCTTTAGTACAAGCATCATAAATCAGAATAATGAAATCAGAAGGAATCTACCATAGGAAGAACAAAATTAATTTGGGAAATTAATTTTGTTCCTACAAGTATTCATCCATGAAATAGGATAAAAACAATAGTGTTGCAAGAAATGATCGGATGAGCCTAATGGTGAAATGGTAGAGGTCCTTATTCTAAATGATCACACCCGAGATCGATTCCCCCTAAGGACTTATATTTTTATAAGGCAGATTTTCGAAGGAGCACAATGTGCTGAAAGAGTACAATGTGTGTTAGAGGAGCATGATGTGTCGAAGGAGCACAATGTATTTAAAAGAGAAAAATGTGTGCCGAAGGAGCACGATGTGTCCAAAGGAGCACAATGCCACCTAAGGAGCACAATGTTGTCAAAGAGCACAATGTCGTCTAAAAAGCACAATGTATCGAAAGAAGCACAATGCTCAAAGTCAAGAAGCACGATGTTCAAGTCAAAGGAGCACAATGTGGCAAAAGAGCAAGATGATCAGAAATTGGATAAAATTCGAAGGAATTATTCTAAGTCTACCCACATGCCACAAACTCCAAAATTGCCTGAAAGACATTTGATCAGAACGGAAAAATATTTATGAAGGCATGAATATAAAAACTTATCCTAGAATAAATTCTATCAGATGAATTTATTTCAAAGATTCGTTGGATATTCAAATTGACAATTAAAGTAATATTTTTAGAACAACTAGAAAATCAAAGTTGTGCTAAAAATTTACTTTGTCAGGCAAGTTGACAAATCAAATCAAAATTGAAGATCTACTACTGTCAACAATATCAGGCTATGAAGATTCAAATTTCAAATATCAAATTATCCCACTCAAACGGATATATTTGATTATCTATAAAAAGCCATGAAGACTTGAAGACAAAGGAGAACAGAGATAGAAGTGAACAAAATGCAAAATTCAAAAGTGCTAGTGCTCAAAATATTCTAAGAGACTTAGTCTGAATAGTCTCAAATCTAGTTGGAGAGAGAAATACAAATCCTTGTATTTGTAAATTGTAAAGAGAGTATAGTGTGTGCAAAATACTCTAGTGAGTGTAGCTGTTGGCAAAACACTCGTAGTGCTAAGTGTAGCTGTGTGCAAGACACTTAGTTGGCGTTGAGTATAGCTGTGCGAAATACTCGAAGTTGAGTGTGCTGTGTGCGAGACACTCGGAGTTGGGTGTAGCGTGTGCAAGACATCCGGAAGAAGTGCCTGTGTAGCACTTATTCACTATTGTAACTGTGTGTGGAAATAGTGAATTTCTCCTAGACGTGAAAGGAAAAAGTGGACTAGGAAGATTACGCACTTCGAACCACTATAAATTGCCTCTCTCATTTACATACCGCACTTATATTATTTGCTATATCTATCT
>VALG01011970.1:0-21500 GCA_009835305.1 Ipomoea purpurea
CCGTTGTATCCACCAGAGATCGGCCTCGTGTCCGAAGTAGAACGAGGCTATCTCTACGCGACGTTCCTCCGGGCATTCTACTACCCCTAGAATCTTTGGCAAGAGTCCGGATCCATTCTTCTAGGACCGTGGGGTCTTCTTCCCCTGAGAACGTGGTGGTCGGTGGTTTGAAACTTGTCGGGCGATGTCTGAGTTCGCGTTTGATGGAGGCGGTGGGCCTGTTGTTGCGAAGGGCTACGTCACTTAGTGCCTGTGCGACTTGTGTTGTTGTTGTAGGTCTGGGTCAAGGGTCGTTTAGTGGCGGGCTCTGGCGTCCTTGATTGCCTTCTGTTGGGCCATGCTATCGTTTTGCTGGTCAGCGTTTATAAGAATTTTAAATTAGAGTTCGATGCACTTCTTATGAAGTGATAAGTGGGGAAGGGTCTTAGAATGGGGAAGGGTAAAGTGCAGGAAAGTTATGTGTAGGTTTCACAATTCACCGTGCGTCCTATTCTGAGTCCTAAGGTTCCTGGTACTAGAGTTCAAGCCTAATGTCCTAAAGTCCGGTCTTAAGAGTCTTTTCCAGGGTCAACTTACTACTGATACCACTGTAACCCCAGATTTCAAGACATTTAAACACTTATTAGTAACAGATAGATTCTTAATCCAAGTATAATACATGCGGTACAGGGTGCTATGCCACACCGGGCTAGAAACCCGTGACAGGTGACTAACTACTATCCTCAGAAAGTTAAGGCATACATGGCGGCAGCCGAAAGGGAAGCTACTTACTTCTACGCTCAATGCTTAGCGCGCTCAATGCCTAGTCTTGTGCCTGAAGCAAATATATCTGTTCAGCGAGGAGTAGGTACCACTCCACGCGTTGAAATTACAATACATATAGAGATAATTATAGATATACAAAACCCTTTTAAGCATGAAGTTAACTACGATTTAGCTTTTTAAAACAGGATTGACTCGTCAGATAAGGTAGCACGAAACAGTTATAACGAGCATTACAGTTCACGACAGTCACACGATAGGATAGAATAACCACGACCCAACATATTATTCCCAACATAGATCCGTAGTCACACCCCAAGATACTCACCCACAACTCATCATATCTCACAACAGCCACTTTGTTGGCGCCAGGTCATCGATGCCCCATCATGAGGGTCAGCGATATAGCTCTGACCACCTCGCAGCACCCCTGCCGGTTCGCAACACGGGAGGGTTCGATCGCACCGACTGATGAACGAAGATCTCATGTTTGATCGCACAAACGTGGACCGGCCAAGCCCAAGAAATGTCATCTGACGCAGCAGGAAATATGAACCGCAGCTCATGTAGGAAAGTTTGATCGCACCAAACGGCGGACCGCAGCCCAAGAGTCAATTGAACGCAGCCAGCTTCTGAACGCGTCAGGATAACAATCCGATGCAACCGAATTGGGGTCACACACATAACACATAGCAAGTACATTGCAACCCACATATACCATTGGTAAGGGGGAGAAACGTATAACAAACTATTGCGTGATCCTTCACATACTAAGTTAGTCCCTTAAGGGTTCAATATTCTTCCCTAGGTAACGGGATCCCATTCAACAGCTGCAATAATTAATGACTCATAAACCTAGAAAATGGTATCGAAAATCCCAACTAGGTAGCCGATAGACGGCGTTTGTGTGTGTTCTGGGTGTTGGTGTAAACATGCAACGGGGCGCCGAATCCCGAGTGGGGGATTTTCCAACCGTTGCCGGTGGGTGGGGGGCACCCCCGTGTTTTTTGGTATACCTGTTCCGGGCAGTGGTGTGGTCGTGTGATGCTCCGCCCGCGGCTGCCCGCTGCCGAGATGCTTATTTTCGGCGTGGTAGTGGCGGGTCCTCCTCCCCCTTGACTCTTTTCATCACATAACGCCTGGGAACCATTGTGGAACCTGAACCATGCTTAGACACTTTCAACTTATTACGATAATGTGATCATTTAACGTGTCAACCAGGAACGTACGGTAATAACCTATCATGATTTTCTACTAATCTTACAATCATAAATGCGTTTTCAACCGATACACCAAGAATAATATCGACACTAGTATCATCTCTATACCACAGACCTACCTTGTCTTCTAATCCTAGGTTCGTAAGATAATCAGCACAGACACAACTATCAAGAAATTCATTAATCATCAAGAACTCCATATTTTATAATGAATCTCCTAATATCAAGTTATTCAAAGATTCTTCACATGGCATCATCACATCAATCCATTCAAATTTAATAACATCACAAATCATCATCACAATAATATGGGGAAACCCTAAGGGGGAATTTATGCTATGCAATAGGTTTCTGTTGGAAATGACATGGGTTACTCTTAGCCTTAATTAATCCTTGGCATGAAGGATCTAGTTTCTTGCTTTCTGATTTCTCTGTATTTTGGATGGTGAGAGATTATTTATGTGGTGGATTTTAGGTGCTCTTCTATAGTTTCCATTAATATATTCTAGGTGGTCTTATTGGGGTCTAATCCTTTTTGTACTAGGGGTGAGAGTTTAGGAGGATGATGGGTCCCATCGGTATCTATGGTTTGCCTTTTCCCTAATTATATATTATAATTATCCTTTCTCTTGGGTATTTGTATAATTATGGTTTTTAGGGGTCGTAACACGGGGTGTTTCTATTATATATCTTTGTGTTAAGGCCATGTATCATGTATTTATGCTTTGTGTATCTTTAATTATGTAATCTCCTTGTTTTATATTTATCCAAAGATGTTCTTTACTTTATGTGAACTCCTTGTGGAACCAGATTGTATAATATTAAGATATCGGTCTAGTATATACATAGAGAGATCACTTTAACAGCGGAATAATAATAATCATTTTAAATTCGCGAACAGGTATATATCCAAAACCTTTTGTATTTCATTGGGCGGGTAAATCATATGATGGCAATTTCTTGCTTTATTTTAATTGAGTATGATTTGTAGTTTCTTTTAGTACATCTATGTCCATTTTTCTTCAATTAAATTTCATTTTTATACATACGTAGTTCATTAAACAGTTGTGATCTGTTATTGAATTTCTTTTATCCAATGTTGTTATTACACACACTAATATTATAATTCTTAATTCATACTCTGGTTTCATTTGGCAATATTAACTTCAAATTTGAAATCTGTTATTTTCATTTTTATTTTATATTACATGTAGTTCATTTTCATCAAAACTAAGTATCATTATGATATAATACAGTTCATGTTGATAATATTATGTGAGACATGTTTATTCATGGTTCTTTTTTTTATTACTGTGTTATTTCTATGAATTAACTATTCATTTTCATTCTATAGTCTAATTTATTTACATATTATCATCTCATATGTGATGATATGTTATTTCAATTCATTATTACTATACTGTATTTTCTTCAAACAACTTTAAAATTCATTCATATTATCTTTCATTTTAATATAAACTATTATGTGGACTTAAGTTATTCAGTTTCATTTTTATCATTGTAGCCTTATTCTGAACTCACACAAAAATATAATATTGAATTTGTTAACTATAACGTTTCTACTTGTTATTAAGATAAATGGTTTAGTTTTCTATAATGGTCACACTTCGTATACAATATAGTTGGATTTGCGTTTTGGAAAATTCATAAAACCTTTTCCATATATGTTTTTTAAATATTAAAATAATCATACTATTTTGTTGGCTTCAGTTTCTTTTTTTTTTAGAGACTTCAGATCTTCCTTCCTACTTCATTAAGTAGGTACACATCGAATTAGAAGTAATATTTACTGATTGCATTTGGGCTCTCAAGTGTGCCTCTTCTCGTCTTTCTACCATTCGATTGAGGACTAATCGAATTATCAATAAATAAGGGGAGTCTGAGTGTGGTTCCCTTATTTTTTTGTTTTTTTATTAATAATATTTATCAATATATTATATAAATAATATAATAATAATAATATTAATATATCTAATAATTATTATATATTATTATTTAATATATATTATATAATATTATTATTATATTTATATATATAATATTTATTATATATTATGTGTAATTTTCTTTATTAGGTTCTTTCATATCTTTATGCTTAAAAGCAAATATCTTTTTCCTATTTTTTTATAAATTATAATAAAGGTTATTCTTCTGTTCATATATTTTTAATATCCAATTCGTTAATTGTTATCTGATATACTGTTTGATTTCCACTGATCATCTAAATTTTCTTGTTTACAATTTTTGTAGGAGATTTAAAAAATATACTTCTATAATGAGATGGAAAGACGACTTCATATTGATGCCCAATTAGTTTTATACATTGAGAACGTTGCTAGACCATATGACACCACCTTCTTCCCCCAATATTTTTGGTGAGATAAATACGGAGCTTTCCAATAACATAACTCCAATACCATGTGATGCAAGGTGTTTGTATATGTGTTTGTAAATCGTTGTTAGTTGATTGTGTTAGTGAGTTTGCTGTTGATAGTATTGGATTGTAGAATGATGTTTGTATTACTGTCATTAGCTGATAACTGATTACCCAATGACCTTTCTCAAAGTTGTTTTTGAAAGAATTTTTAAATTATGTTTTGGAGCAATATTGTTCAAAAAAGCTATTATCAACATCCATTGGTTTAATACCAAGTCAAACAACTAATAGTGGTAACAATTAAAATTGGACTGATGACAACTATTTTCATAGGCTTTTGTGACCCTTGAATTTGATGAGCGAGCACAAGTGATTTGAAATGAAGTCAACAATTTGTAACGAGTTCGGCAAACCCTATCTGCGAGGCACTTCTCAATTTGGCTTGCCTAATCCACTAAAAGCTCAATATTTAAAGTACATTGTTTGGAACCTAAAATTACACAATAGAATGATATTTCCTACTAAACTATTGAAACCTAAACACAAGTACTACTTTCTAGGGGAATTTAGTATCCTATTCTCAAAGACTCTCATACCTCACAAGATTAATGTTGAATGCTTGAGTTCTACAATAAAGGACGATCCCTATTTAATTATTTATAGTAACTACTCCTAACAGATTCGTGAATAACAAAGTTATTCCTAATTAAACTAGAACTAGAAAAACTTCAATAACAATTCCCTTTAGAACTAGTATTTGTCATTAGCTATTCCTCTTATGACTGGTATTCCTTTATAGAACTGGAATTCTTTTTGCACATAACTTTGACAAAACATTTTGAGTCAACAGCTATGACATTAAAAAGGAGAGATTTCAATTCAAAGTCAATTTACACTTGAGAACATGTTCTTGTAGACTTTGGCAATTAACTTGTATCACATGTCCTCATAGCATTTGTGTCATATTTCACAAAGGACATCAACATGAAGAGTACATCCATGAATGGTATAGTAAGGAGCTCTACTTGAAGACTAATGAGCATTTAATCCAAACATTGAATGGAAATTTTTTTTGGCCAAGAACTGAAGTAGATGGGATACATGCTCCAGTTCCAAGGAAGACGACTAGTAGGCCAAAGAAAAAAAGAAAGCTTGAAGATAATGAAAAAACAAGTAAAAATTGAGTACAAAGGTGAGTAAGTTGTCACGGAAAGGAAGAATAATGACGTGTCAAGTATGCAAGGAAAATGGGCATAACAAAAGATTTTGTCATACTCTGTCAAGCCAACAAGCAGAATTTGGTAGTTCTTTTTTTTGTTAGAGGAAGAGGAAGACAATCTACTGGTGGAAGGGGAAGAGGGAGAAGGAAAGGAAGAGGAAGAGGGACATAATTGTCTCAAGAAAGTAGTGTTAGAATGTCAGGTAAATAAATTGAACAAATTTTTTTTTATTGCTATTGCTTCTGCTTTAATTGTTTGAACATTACTTGATATTGCTTCCTTTATTTATGTAGGTTGCACAACTTCAGAGCATGGTTGAAAAAATTGTTAGGCGCTTCTTGGGCGCCTAAGCGCCCTACTTTTTATTTTTTTTTTTAAAAAAATTGTTCAAAACTTTTTAAGACTTGATAATTATAACAAAAAGAACATGTTAAAACGAAATTAAAATTATTGCCTGAAGTGGAAAGGTACTACGTGTTATTTTAAAGAAATCAATATCCAAAATAAAAAAATATGAACAAAAAATGGCGTAATCAACTCTTAAAAAGTGTGGATGCAAGTATCAAACACTAGAACAAATCTTGATATTCAGCGAGTAATATTCCCAAAACCCACAAGCAATTGACTTAGGGGCGGCACAAATCTTCAAAGCCGAGAAAAGTGCCACGTCGTTAGAAGGAAGGTCATCATCTTCAACATCCGAAGGCAGGTCTGCTTGGGCAGGATGAAACCACACCAACCGAGGGTGACTTGAAAATCGTCGAAAGATGACAGCTACCACAACATCTCAAACTCTCTACATTATTTCCTGCAAAATACCCATAATTAATGCAAAAACACCAAATGAACAAAACACAACCAATCAAACTACACAAAAACGTTAAATGATATCCATGCACTTGAGCACACCCAAAGACCTACAACGCACATATCCATGAACACTTCCACACACCATAATGAATTATGTTAAAAAAATAAACAATGAAGTTTTGGATATAGACAAAAATCTACAACTATTAACCAAACATTAACAGATATAACCACTAACGAATAGTCCTATATTCGCAAACATCATACCACTACAATGCACACACCAAACAAACAACCAACCTGAAGAAACGCTAAGGTCATGCAAGAACAGACGCAGATACGCACACATACCACGGTAATGCACTCACCCCCAAAAAAACTGTAAAAACGCAAAAAGACATGTGAACATCCGACTACTACAGCACACATCTAGTTTTTGAGTTTTAGTTGTGTGCATTACTATAGTTGAGCGTGTGCGTAACACTGAAGAATGGAAAGACTAGAATAATTAAGTATAACATTATAACCAAAAAAAAAAAAAAAAAAAAAAAAACAGACAATTGGCCTAAAAAAAAAAAAAACAACAAATAGCCGACCCCAAACCACGCCAAACCCTTCCCTCGGCGGGATTCCCGAATCCCTGATAACACTGCAAAAAAAAAAAAAAAAACACATTAAATAACACAAAAAACACAAAAGCAGATACATAAATGCACAGACCATCCAACATTTAAACACCAATTTGACACACAAACATACTATACAGTAAAGTTGTAACAACCATTTGAGACCTACACACCTTCATAATAAAGATAAATATTTATGCAAAAAAAAGACTATACATTAAACGCACATGCACAGTCATCTCCCACCCCACCCATTTTCCTCAACCCAATGTACCGCTAACACTCGTCGCCGACCGCCACCCCCAATCGACTGTAACTCAAACCCAAACCCCTCACCAAAAAAAACACCTCCACAACCCAACTGCATCCACCACCGCCTCCAGCCACACCCTCCCCAAGCTAAACCAACCCCAACTAAACACTAACTAACAACCCTACGCATCACACTCCATCCTGCATCGAAATCCCACCACCTGACCAACAACCACAAGCCTAATTAAAAAAAAAAAAAAAAAAAAAAAAAAAAAAAAACTAAACCTCCCCATCGACCGGGAAAATGAACCAGAAATCCACCATCTGTGGCGACTCCAACCCTATCTAAAACCCTAACTAACACCCCTACGGACCTCACCCCCTTCGACGGTTGGATACCGAGACCTAAAAACCCACCAATCAACCGCAACCCATAACCCTCAAAAAAATAATTAAAAACACAATTAAACAACAACGATTAAGGAAGAAAACAGAGTAAAAGAATACCTTGAACACCAGCGTGTATGCTCCAGGATTTTGAATAGAGAAACCAACAAGAGAGAGTGTACGCGTGAAGTGAGGGAAAATTAGAAGTCAGAAAAAAAATAATGGAGGCTATGTATTAATGAGAAGAGAAAATCACGGTTAAACCAAAATACAAAGATGCATAAATTTATTAAATTACTTAATATACCCTAATTAAAATTCTAGGCGCACGGATTGAAAAAAAAAAACAAAAGAAATCTAAACCATTGAATTAATATATTAAATGGTTAGGATCTGATCTCACAATTCACCTAAATAAGATGACCTCACTAGATCCAAAATTATAAATATAAATAAATAAATAAATACACACACACACTAGTAATACTAGTAACTAGTAATAGTAATTAATAACTAGTAACTAGTAACTAGTAATAGTAGTTGTCTAATGCGATGCACGGACTATTATTAATTTAATAAATTTAACAATTAAATTTTTGACATCCTCTAAATTAGCAAAGAAATTAAAGTAATGGTTGTAAAAACAGAAAAATGCACTTGAGTTCTTCAGTTCATAATTAATTTTATTAAAAATGTAACTATAACTAAATAATGTAACATTTAATATTTTTAAAAGTTTAATTGTGTTATTATTATGTTGATTTTAAAGTTTATAGTTACTTATATTATTATTATTTAAATTTAAATTTGAAATAACTACTAACGTATTTAAATATAATTTGTAAATAAAATAACAGGAATATTTGTCGAAAATCTCCACAAAAAACTTATTCATTTGAAAAAGATTATTTTATATCTAATCTCTCATTTTTATATGTGGACTCAAATAATTAAATTATTGAGGTTTATGAATATACTACACAAATTATATTAAATATAAAATTTTATCAATAAAATTGAGCATAATACTTTTTTCCTACTTCATTTTGCTTAATAATATATATATAATATATATTTAATATATATATATATATATATATATATATATATATTATATATATATTAATATATATATAATAATATATATATATATATATATATATATATATATATATATATATAACTATATAACACACAATTAATGCATTATATTTGCTAATTGTTTCTATCCAAAATACATGCGTACTTGCTTAATCTTGTTTCTATCAAAATGCATTCACCACTTGGGTGGGAAAATTTTGTTGCCATATTTTGTTTTAATATATATATATAGAGATAGAGGTATATGAGGTTGTGTTCAAATGAGAACAATTCACTCTTGTAAAAAGTGATGATTAATTTTAGTCACTCATATGGATGGGTTCATTAGTGATTGAGTGTTTATATATGTAAAAAAAAAAAAAAAAAAAAAAAAAAAAAAAAAAAATTATAAAGTCAATTTTATAATTATTACAAACTTTCAAGTTTGCAATGTTTATAAAACTATCTCGCTCTTTATTTCACTTATTTTTCAGTCACCATTAATTACTGATTTACCTAAATGGATGAATAAGAAATTAAGATCAATCTCCTCTTTTTATCTGAGGATATATTTCACCAGAACTCTCACACACATCATTTAACGGTATGAATGCAGACATTTTATTTTATTTTTGCCCCAAGTCAGATGATATATATTGAAATGTCTTCTCTAATTAGCTAAGCATTTACGCCGCCATGATATACCATTTTCAAAGTCTAATAGAATTTTATATTTATCTGCTTATATATCTAATCAAATTAGTTATTTACATGCATGTTAAGTCAGACTTCAACTTGAGATATTATGTAGTACGTAAGTAATTGCAAGAATATAATAATGAATTTTAATTTGTTAGATAATCTTTTTTCTTTTTTAATGCTACTGGCTCTATTACAATGTAGTAATTTGTTAGATAATCTAAATTAAAAGAAGTCAAATAATTTTCGAAGTTAATTGCACGAACGTACGGTGCCATGCTTAAAGAAAAAATTTGAAATGTTTGATGCATCAACTGTTTAAAACAAAAATGCTAATTTTTAAAGACGTTAATTGGAAAAAATTTTGAGAACATTTTTTTTTTAATTATAGAAATTCTACCATGTCAAAATGGTATGGTACCTATTACTATTAAAAAAAAAAAAAAAGGATATAAATAATTTTAAAACAAAATAAAAATTATTTTTTTAGTACTAGTGATTGTATTACAATGTAATATCTGTTCAATACTCCCAACATATATATTAGACTTTATTCTTAACATTTTGTTCACTACAATGGGTGAATCAAGACGATAAAAGGGAATAAATAATAGCCAAACTAACTCACAAAATGTCAATGGGTTTTATCATGAACTGTACCATTTATCTATTTACAGTTTGAACGTTGTGGTTGCTTCATAATAAACATTAAAAAATATTACATTTGACAAATGATGTTACCGTTCTACAAAAGTAATTAAAAACCAGTACTTTTTTATTCAGAAAAAGAAATCTACCTTGCAAAATATGATCTCTAATCTCTGTCACCTGGAGAGGAAGACTTACTCTTTGAGGTTGTTGGAGATGATACATCAAATTCCCTGGATGAGGATTTGCCGAGGAGTCGTTGTCGCCTACTCAACAAAACTTGAAGAGCATTTATTTGGATTTGGAGATGGAGAAAAGCTAGAAAGGATGGAAAAGGCTCGGCCGCCGCCTTCATGTTCTGGCTTAATTTCTCGCTTAATCCATGGATTCCGAGGTTGTTTAAGGATGTTCCACTGTTTCCATATTAGTACCCATGATTGATGAAAGGGCAGCTGCTAATGCAGATTGGAAGTTTGGGTCCGAAGTGATCGCTTTTGTTGCAGCTGCAATGGTTTCTTGTGGGAGAGACTGTGAAGGATGAGTGTTGTTATTGTTAAGGTTGTTTTTGGACAAATAGGATTGGAAAAGAATTTGATTGTCTTGATGAAAAGGTTGTTGTTGTTGTTGTTGTCTTGCAAAGCTAAGAGATGAGCTTATGTGGGGTTTGTTATAAGGTTGAGTAGTTCCAAGGTTCCAAGAAATGGGGAGAGGGTTTGATTCCAAAGAACTAAAGTTGAGATTTGTAGAAGAAAATCTTGGAGGGAAGTTTCCTAGACTTCCTATTCTACTTAGATTTGATGATGTGGAAGAGGGAGCGGAAGAAGTTAAATCAAGGACGATTGTGGGGGTGTCCAAGGTTGGGGTTATTGAAGAGGTTGGGATGTAGAAGGGTTTTGGTTTTGAGGCATCGGAGAGGTAGAAATTAGCCCGTTGAGATTGGTGGTGGAGGTGGTGGTGGCAGTGGTGATTCCTGGCGGCATTGAGGTGGAGCCGGAGGTTGATGAACCGACATTAGCATGGGAGGCGGCGGCGGAAGTGGTGGAGGCCATTGCGGTGGCTGAAAGTGGAAGTGGATGGTTGTGTGTTCCTTCATATGTTTGATCAAAATTGACATGTCATCCGCACATCTTTGAACCTTCAATTAGTTAACACTAATATTATAAGTAAAATTAAACAAAAAATGAGTATTTATTACACAATATAATTGATAGATATATTGAAACAGGTTCAAAGCAAGCTAATAACTCGAGGAAGATAGATCAAGGCAAACTCGCCCGACCATGAGGTCCTAAAACTGGAGTTCAGCGCCGCCGCTCAGCCTTAGGCGATCTAAAAGCCAAGCTCAACGCTCAACCACGAGATCAGAGGTCAAGCCCAAGCCAGCACTCGTCTCGGCCCAATAATTAAGGCCGAGCTCAAATGCTATCGGCTTCAAGGCTGGGTGGAGTGCCAGCCAATAGGGCATAACCGCCCTGTCCGTCCGCCATCTTTACTCGGGAGCGGTTAGGGGGGAGCTAGTATAAAATTCTTTATTATATTTGTCTTGTCAATTAAGATATCACAATCTTATATTGTAATCACATTACACAAATCATTAATACAAGACTTTTGTCTCCTTCAAGCTTCATATTACCTTTGTATTTTACTATTTATTCCTTAGTTATTGGTTTTGGTTAATAACAGACCACTCGAGTAATCGAATTGTACCTGTTCTTACTGGGCAGTTTGGAGCCACAGTGCAGCGATAGTATGCCTAGGGCACGGATTCCCTTTCGCAATCTTCTGTCCATATTTCCTCCATTGACACCCATCATTCATCTAATCAAAAAGAAAAGAACAAAAAAAAGTCCCCATTTATTCAATTTGAACTAATTAGTGTTTTTATAACCAAATAAATAAACACTTTAATTGCATGCAAAAATTTATATTATATTATTTATATTAGTTCAGATTCCCGTGCGACCGATGCAGATTGCACCACTAGGTATGCATAAACCACAAAATGTTCGAAAACGCACCATTGGATTGGGTGCATTTATGCATACCTAATGATGCAATCCGCATTGACCGTACAAGAAACTATGTCTCATTTGAACCCGTACATACCGTTGGGGCATCACATCTGACCCTAACAGAAACCCTAGCTCTTTTAGCAGGGTTTTGTTGTGAAACTTCATCCTCTCCACTTCTTGTAGTTTTCAAGGCCTTACTTGGAGGCCAAGTCTCCCCATTTTCTTCCTTCACTTCATCTGAACTGTTATCTGTGCTTGGATTATTGGGTTGCAAAGATTTGAATTTGCAATCCAAGCCAAGAGTTAGGCCCTCTTTTCTCATCATTTTCTTCATTATCTTTCCCAGCAGCACACATTATTGATCTTTTCATCTCAGCTGAAGCCCTTCCAGGCTAAGGGACACCAGCTGATCCGATTCTTCGGTTATTGGGGAGTATTATTATCATTATCGCTCAACTTTGATGCTTTTCCCTTCTTCCTTTTCAACCATGCCTTGGAATTGCATCTGAAGCGTCCGATAATCGTTCATCATACGCTCCAGATACATCTTTAGCCTTTGATTCTCTTCCATCACTTCCCCCATTTCAGCCTTTGCTGACTCAAGTAGCTCGTTTTCTACATTATTCATCACCAATATAAATAACGTTCACAAGAGTTTTAAGACCAGCCAGAACCACTAAGAGCATCCCCAATAAGCCAGGGTTTTTTAGATAGTCTTTTCAAAATGCAAAAGGGTTTTTCAACTGATGGGATTGAGGGTAGGTTTTTCTTTCGTTGGTTTTATTATTCGCGCGAATGCAAAACTTTTGTGGGGTCCATTAAACAAGGTTAAAAGTCTAATAAGTGCTACATGGCAGATGCGTGTCAGGTGTACGTACTTGACGCGCCCAACTGGTGCATGCACGCAAGTATATATTCTTTGATTCAAACTTAATGTATCATTAAAACACCCTATTGAAAATGCATATTTTTTTCACTTAATGTGGGGCTTATAGGCTTTCTAGCTAGTTAGTTGTTCTAATTGTATGTAATTGTCATTAAGTTGCATATGAAGCAAAGAACAAGTTTGAATATGACACCCAAAAAGTCATATATAGTTTTGTCAGTTAGAATGTCTAAAACTGCAGTTAGTTGTCAAAGGTTTGAAAATTGCTGATATTTGGCGTGCCATAATCGATCCTGTCAGTGTGCAAGCTTAGGGTTTTAAATATTTAAAAAATTGGTTCAATTATCTTCAAATATCGTTTCATGTTCAATATTTAATTAATTTTATTTAAAATAAAAAAAAAATGTTTTTGAAATATATAATGATCAGTCATTCAATAAATATGAATGTTTTATTACATACAATAGCAGTATATAACATCGTTTTATGGTGGAAATATAACATCTCATTAATTCAGATAATTAGATAAGAATAAAAGTCTAGGTGCATGAGAACTATAACTATTATAAAATTTGAAAATTATTCATAAATAAACTGTGTTTGTAGTTTATTTTTATTTCGTCGTCAGAATTTATATTTATTTTATTCCCCAGAGCCCATAAAGTTTACCAAAGTATATCCTAGTTTTTAGACCTTAGAGTATTGGCCTATTGGGTGTAGGTTAAAGAGTTTTTCCAGTAATTAATTAAAATTGTTATTAGTGGGGTCAACCTCTTAACTAGGGTTACCAAATAGGCAGTTTTTCATTAGATACCAAAAAATAATAAGAAGAAAATATATAATAGTCAAAGAAAAACGTTTTGGGTGCGTTCTATTTTGATGTTGTAATGTCACAAAAAAAATTAAAAAAAAAATAAATAGTAATTTTGAATCATTATTAACTTTTTATTAACTTTTTGAAATCATTATTAACTGTTTGATTTGATTAAATAATCAATATGAGTATTTGATTAATTAATTTTTTGTATCAGTTTATTGATCCAAAATAACTTTTTTCGATAAGTTTTTGAGAAAAATCATTTGCATGTAATCAGCTATCAATAATAGCCAATTTACCAAACATTTTTTACCATCAGTTAATATTTTAAGTAGTAAAATTCACTAATTTAATCAGTTAATAGCTACCAACTATCAATTTTTACCAAACACCAAAAAAAAAAATCCCCCCATAATATTGAGATCATTCCACAATTTTGGCTAAACAATTCCCCAATTCACAACGTGTCTATCCATTTTTTTTTCTTTTTCTTATTGTTTGGAACTGACATACAACGTGATGATCCAATGCAACTTGCAGGAATTAAACCAAAAAAAAAATTAAAAATTAAAAAATTTAGTTTGGAACTGACAAATGACAATACAATACCTCTTTGTCTGAACTGAGATTTTTGTGGTTGGGTGATGAAGATGACTTCAAAGTGCCACGCTCCATCTCTTTATTTCCATCTCCTATCTATATATACACGCAATAATATATCAATATATGTTAATTTTGTTATGGCAATTTAATTCTTTTATACAAAATTTAATTTAGCTGTGAATTTCAATTAATTTTAAAATTGTAATAATACAAATATCTTCTTTTTTTTTTTTACAATAATAATACAAATATCATAGTCCTGTTAAAAAATTATTTTTATTTTTTCATTCAATGCCTTGTAAAAATATACGCGGCCTATTAATAAGTTTATTATCAGAAATTAAATTTATGGTCTTCAAAAGTCCTTAAGTTACATAAAAAAAAAATATAGATCTGGGTAAAAGTTTATGGTTCTCATATCCTATATATAACTAGACAAACATATTTTTATCCGAAAATCTGTCAAATTTATATCCAATAATCCGTTCAAACCAAAAAATCATGTATATATATATTGAAATATTAATGATTCTTTTATCAGTTAGTATCTGTTCTATACTTTCAAAAAAAAAAAAAATTCAGTTCAAAAAATCAATAAAGCCATGTATATATAACATAACATATTTATATGTGATTTTGAAAATTTAGATGAGTTGGCTTACCTCATGATGATCCACTTGAATCTGCAGCTTTCTTCTTGTCTTCCTCCATGATGCACCTTCAATATGAACGGATGGCTTTCTCTTCTCTCTCTTCTTCTCTTATTTCTTCTTCTTAATTAGGCAAAGGTGGTCATATTATATAGGGTAAAGCCAACAGTCTCTGACTTGATTAAACTAAATGAACTGTTCAACTTTCTTGGCGACACACCCCCCACCCCCCACCCCACCAAAAGGTCAATGCCCCAATTGAATCAAGCTTGGGGATGCATTGAATTAAATTAAATTGTGCAGTAAATAACAAATAATTAGAAAAGAAATTGAAGGAGAAGAATCAACTTTCAACGCTGGAGTTCAGAGAAATATAAAACATACAACAGTGTCGTCGTGGAGAGAAGGGGATGGAGGGTTTTGCTCCGCAAAGGTCGCGCTCTCTCTACGATTTAGTTTGTTTTTGCATATGGATTCAAAGTTTGGTACGCTTATTTTTTGAAGTTTCGTAGGAGTTGAAGTCACATTGCAATGGCCACATTCGCCGGTCAAACGCAGCGTATATCTTCCGGGACCGGAGGGAGAAGGCCCATCAAAATGTTTTTTGGAATTATTGGATGATTTTTCAATTTGCCCTTACGTTTTTCTCCTCATCCAATTCCTCAAGTCAAACTTGGATTCTATTACTGCTAATTAATACCAAGGGAGGTCTATAAATACATTGTTTGGCCTCGAAAATAATAATAATAATAATACATAATAATAATAATAATAATAATAATAATAATAATAAAATAATAACAACAAACAACAACAACAATAATAATTAATGGGGCTCGGTTTCTTGCCCGTTACTTGTGAAAGGTGGGCCGGCCCATGAGGGGGTGGACATGGGATAGGCGGGGCGTGGGTTTGGTGGACAGGGGTTGTGGCCATGTGGAGTGTGGTGAACCGGGGGTGGGGCGCGGGCCCCCGATGGTCTCTCGCTGGCTGGCCTGTAACATGGCGTGGCCGCCGGGCTGGGCCTTACCGTCCTCGACGTGTCGCCGGCGGGAGGGGGTGAAGTCGTGATGACACCGACGAGGGGATGGGGACGTGATGCTTGGGGGTGAGGTGTTGTTGCATGGACTGGTGGTGGCATGAAGTGCGGAGATTATGGCGTCACACTTTGGTTTGGTGTCGTGGATCCTCTTCTATTATAAAAAGGGATGTTTTGTCCTGAAGAAGGCATCACGATCTAAACACGATGAGAATATAATTGTGTTGTATTCAATAGTAATGTCTGAGAGTACAAGGAGCGAATATATAGAGATGCTAGATAGAATCATAGTCTAACACGAATAATATAATTCTAGTCTAATATGAATAATATAGTCCTAATACTCCCCCTCAAACACAAGGTTGGCTAGCCAAAACATTGAGCTTGTCACAGAGAGAGTTAAAACGAAGAGACGATAGAGACTTTGTGAAAATATCCGCAGTTGAAATAAAGTGCACTTCTAACTCCTTTTTGGCTACTTTATCGTGAACAAAATGATATAATCAATCTCAATGTGCTTTGTGCGGGCATGAAACACTGGATTGGCACATAAATAAGTAGCTCCCAAATTATCACACCATAGTCGAGGAGGAGACGCAGGCGGGATGCCGCTTCATGTAACAGAGAAACGAGTCATGTAACTTCTGTAGATACATCAGCGAGTCCCTTGTATTTTGCTTCAGTCGAAGAACGTGCCACAATCCGTTGCTTCCGAAAAACCCAAGATATAAGATTACTTCCCAAGAACACAGCAAAACCACTAGTAGATTTGCGGTTATTTGGATCGCCAGCCCAATCTGAGTCAGAATAGGCGTGAATATCCATAGAAGTAGACCGAGAAATACGCATGCCAAGATTCAGGGTGCCTTTGACATACCGCATGACTCTCTTTAGAGAGGCCCAGTCTGTAGTAGTGGGAGCATGCATATGTTGACACAATAGATTAACAGCATAAGATAGATCCGGCAGAGTTACCGTAAGATACTGGAGAGCACTAACAAGACTCCTGTATTGTGTTGGACCGGCATAGGGAACAACCACGTCGTCTGTGATTTTCGCAGAAGAGACATGCGTGATTACTGGCTTGCAGTCCACTATGTCGGCACGTTTGAGAATATCCTTCATGTACCGTTGTTGGGATAAAATACCGCCAGATAACGGGACAATTTCTATTCCCAAGAAGAAAGAAGGCACACCCATATCACGAACCTTAAATTCAAGTGCTAATTTAATCAATAAGAGCAGTAACACGATCTGAGTCAGAACCCATAATTAAAATGTCATCAACATACCAAGAAATAAAGACGAATATTGTCACGAGAATAGATAAAAAGAGACACATCCGTCTTAGAAGGCGAGAAGCCCACAAAGACAAGAAATCATGTAGCCTTGTGAACCATGCACGTGGAGCCTGTTTGAGACCGTATAGAGATTTTTTAAGCAAACATACATGATTATGTAACGACTTATCCTCATAACCAGGTGGTTTGTCGCATGTAAACAGTTTCAGCTAGCTCGTCATTTAAAAAGGCGTTGTGAATATCCAACTGGCGAATAGACCACTCACGAGATACGGCTAAAGATAAGAGAAGACGAACTGTAGTGGGCTTAACCATAGGACTAATATGTCTCAAAAAGTCCTCTCCAGGAACCTGATAAAACCTTGGGTACTAACCGCTGCTTTTGAACGGTTTATTGAACCATTGGCCTTCCGTTTGGTTCTGAAAACTCACTTGCAACCAACAACATTCATACCTGGTTGAGATGGAACGAGACGCCACGTATGATTATGGACCAAGGCATTGAACCCCGCGTCCCATTGCATCACGCCACTCAGGAAACTTGACCGCCTGAGAGTAACAGGTAGGCTCAGGCAATATAGTGGAAATAGTGGTTAAGGCAACATGTTTATGCAGGCTGGAGCTGCGAGTGTTCATGCTATGCGACCGAGGAGGCCGGAGTAGCGTCGAGGACTGTCCCGCGCTGCTCAACCTGCTGGTCGAGACAGTCCGCCACTCTCTGTGTGTGTCGTGCTCGTGGACGTTTTTTGACGCGTGGCATCACCTTGGAAGCCTGCCATGAGGCCTCGTGATCGCCGAGCAGCTATCAGTAACGTGGTCGAGACATCACTGTCCTTGGCCCCGTCACAATTGGTGGCAGTAGCCCACGGTTCGGAACGCGGTGTAGCAACTTGCGAGGCAATAGGAGAAACAAAGGGAAATACAGTATCATCGAATCACACGTGGCGACAGATAAAAACCTTGTTAGTGTTAGTGTCCAAACAACGATAATCACGATAAGACGGAGGATAGCCTAGAAAGAAGGGAGATGAACGAAACTGGAGTTTATTGCGATTATAAGGACGTAGGACAGGAAAGCACAAACAGCCAAACACTCGCAAGTAAGAGTACGACGAGGGAGATTGATGTAAACGGAAGAAAGGGGACTCATCAGACAGAACACGAGTAGACATTTTATTAATTAGATACATAGCAGTTTCAAAAGCATAGTCCAAAAAACGAGACGGGACATATGCTTGAGCCATTAAAGACAGTCATGTCTCAACAACATGACGATGTTTGCGTTCCACTCGATCATTTTACTCGTGAGTATACGCACAGGATTTCCTGTGGCGAATACCAGCGAAACAAGAGTGGAACCAAGCTTTTTATATTCTCCCCCTAAATAAGATTTAAAGGAAATAATCTTGCGAGAAAAAGAACATTCAACGAGTGACCGAAACTTATCAAATATAGCATACAAATCAGATTTAGGCAACATGGGATAATGCCATATATAACGAGTGTAATCATCCACAAAAAAACACAAAATATTTATAGCCAGATGCAAGAAAGTAATGGCGTTGGGCCCCAAATATCTGAATAAATTAATTCCAAAGGATGCGTACTAGTAGTTTCGACACGAGCCAAAGGAAAACGAGAGGATTTTCCCAACTGAAAAGAGGAACAAACATTGGGAAAATCACTAGAATTAAATGTACCAATAGACGAAGACGTTAAAATTTTACCTAAGACCCGAGAATGAGGATGCCCCAACCGCATGTGGCAAACGTAAGAGGACCGCGCAACAACAAACGCAGCAGGAGTTGAGGAGGACGCATGCCATGTGTAGAGTCCCCCGGCCAGACGCATGTCCCTTAAAAAGAACCTTCCTGGTCATAATGTCCTTCACATAGAAACAAAGGGGGTGAAACTCAAAGAAAACATTATGTTTTTTGCAAAACGTTGGACATACAATAGAGAAGAAGAGAGACCAGGGACATGTAAAACATCATGTAACTTAAAAGACCTATAATAAGTAGCTAACAAAGCGGAACCAACATTACAATAGGAAAACCTGTACCACTGCTGACTCGCAGAGTCTCCGGGCCATCATAACGTGTCACAAAAATCATCAAAGAAGAAACAGGCGTAGCATGATCTGTAGCACCAGTGTCAGGGAACCACTGATGAGGACCGTTGGAATCACCATTATCACCAGAGACACCACATTAGCCTGAAACCACCCGAAGCCCCTGAATAACGCCGAAAATAGTTGGCTCCCGTGTGACCAAAACATTTACAAATTTGACAAGGATCATCATAGCGCCAAAAATAATTGGCTCCCGTGTGACCAAAACGTTTACAAATTTGACAAGGATCGTCATAGCGCAAAAAATTGGCTCCCCGTGTGACCAAACGTTTTACAAATTTGACACCAGATCATCAAATGCACGTCGTTGACTGGACCTCTTCTCATACGGTGTATCTTGGTTCGATGCCATCGTCTACTGCTACGAAGCAAGGTGACGCTGTGTGCGGTGGAACATGGATGTTGGAAAGAAAACCCTAGCTAACTAGATACCATATGAGAATATAATTCTGTTGTATTCAATAATAATGCTGAGAGTACATGGAGCGAATATATAGAGATGCTGATAAATCCTAGTCTAACACGAATAATATAGTCCTAGTCTAATATGAATAATATAGTCCTAATAAACACAATCCACCCCATATTTTGATGGTCTCGACTTGGACCTTGAATACGACCGTCATTGTTCGAATCTTCTAGCATTGATTATTTATCTTCTAGTATTGCTTGTGGTAATTTGGCCTTGCTTGGGCCTAGCACTCGGGGTGATAAAAATCGCTATTTTCACTTATATACCCGATCGTGACAAAATATCATCAATAATAATAATTAATAATAATGAATAATATAATAATATAATAATAATAATAATATAATAATAATAATAATAATATTACTATTATATTATTATTATTATTATTATTATTATGTTGTTGTTGTGTGTTGTTGGTTGCTGTTGTTGTTGTTTTTGTTGTTGTTGTTGTTGTTGTTATTATTAATTATTTAATCAACATTTGAAATTCATGTAATATCTCAATGCAAATCGCTTTAAAATTATAAGTCGAGTTGCTAAAAATTTTAAAAACAAAAATACCTATAAAGGCGACCCCTTCTCCCCTTCGTCGGAGAAGGTCACGCCATCTGGGTGCTTTCTTCCTTCATTGGAAAACGCGACGCTGAGTTTGCCCTTCTCCTTCCGCCAGAGAAGGTGCGCCATCCTGGTTACCTTTTCCAGCAATAGGAGAAAGGCAGATAAACGCAATTGGTTCTGCCCTTCTCTTTCGTTGGAGAAGAACCAGCAAACGACACTGCTGACCGTTTGTCGGTTTTTTTGTGGAATGTGGGTCAGAATCTTGCAAAGGTTCGTATGGAGTCCCTACTGACATGTAAGTCAGGTCACCAACTTGTTTGAGCCCTCCCCAATGCTCTAAAATAATGAATAGTTTAAGGGCTTAATTAGCAACCTTTAAAGTTTAAGGGCCATTGACTTCTTGAGTAATTTTCATGGCCTAGGTTTGACAAATTTTTCCTTAAATTATTAAGAGTTATTATTTATTTACATATCTGAGTGGGAAGATATAAATTTGCCAACTAATGAAATTGATGACTTATTTCTAGTGGTGGGCGTTTCGAAATTCGTTCGTTTTTTTTTTTCAGTTTCGGTATTAAAAATGATACCATTCGGTTTAACTTGTTGGGTTTCGTTCAGTTTGAAAAAGTTCAAGTTTCGGTTCGGTATTCGGTTCCAGATTTAAAGAATTCTACTTTTTAAATTTCCTAATTTTCCAAGCACACTACGCAAACAATAGAAAATTCACTAGTCAATATGTATAAACTTATATTTAACAACAAAATTAAAATAAATTGACAAAATTACAATCCAAAGTTTCAAAGCACCACTACCATACTAAGGGTCCTTTTGAAAGCAGGAGAAATGACTTCTGGAAAATGAGTCATTTTCCAAAAAAATATTTTCTTTTTCCAGGTGTTTGGCGCACAATAGAAATGTCATTGTAT
>VALG01011971.1:0-15024 GCA_009835305.1 Ipomoea purpurea
TATCCGTTTCAGCATCCAACTTGCGTTTTAGATCAAAGTGACGGTATGGAATTATTTCATAAAAGGCATCGCAATCTCATGTGTATGGATTTTGAGAAATTGGAACAAATTTGTTGAGAATGTAAAAGGACTTTACCCTTTTGGATTCTTTGCTCGTGAAGGCAGTTAGTTTATTGTTTCCAAAGACTCAATACGCTAGTGAGTGGACAAGAATACTGCTAATCGCTCTATAGTAGGACTTTCAACTACTCTAGAGTGATTGCAGGAATGCTTTGTGGAATGTGTCAATTAAGTATCACTAGTTCTGTGCCATAATGAAAGCTTGTTTTTTATATTGACGCTGGTTGGGAGCTATACTTTTCGTTTGTTGTTTGGATATTCAATCGTAACATCTTGGAGGTTATGGTTGTGAAGTGATTGTGAGCCATTATTTCGATTGGGAGGTTGGGATTGAAGCTGTGCTAAAAGGTACGTACAATAGGATATGGGATAGAACTTTAATCCTTGTACAAGGATTGTAGAGTTGTGGAGAAAATTAAGGAGTTTAGAAGTTACTTTTTTACCTTTATTTCGCTCGCATTTTGGGTAGTAGTTGGAAGTCAGAGCGGGTAGTCTTTTGCAAGTGGGATGTGCTGGCGACGGTGGTATCTAATTTCGCTCAGAGACGTGATACGTTGGATATTGTGTCCGCAGTTTAATGGCTCTGTGTTACATTGCATCTGTCAAACTGCCGTCCATCTTTTATTTTCAGCTGTGGCCACTTTCATAATTTGGGAAATTTTCAAGCTACTCGAGGGTCTCTAATAGATTAGATCGCCATGTTCTCGCCACTTCGATCGATGTATATTACTTCCATACTTTTTGAATTGTACCTATGATAATGAGGAACTATCACTTTATTTTATGGTTGGGGCATTAGTTCTTCTCCAGATACGTTACGATTAGCTGGCTTTATGTTACGTTTATTGGCATGCAAACTAACCCATTTTACGTATTCTTGGTTGCCTTATCATATCTCTCAATTTCACATTCAATATATTCTTATTGTTGGGTTGATGGGTGACCTAGGAGTTTACGAAGTGAACGGAGGCAGAGAGAGAGATACACATTCTATTTGAAGGTACTCTCCATATGTGCGTTGGAGATCATACTGACATAGCAGTGTGATACCACACATATTGAGTGCGAACATTCTCTTTAATGATAAGGTTTGATAATTATGGTCTCATTTGTCTTGGCATTCGGTCTGAGATACTATCATAGGTATTCAATGTATTTTTTTTTGACATACCCCATGATATTTCTAGATCCGACTATAGCGAAGTTGTGGATAATTCTTTTATCACATACACTATGGAGTCTAGTAGATTTCAGCGTTGTGGGGGTGAGCGATGGTTGGTATGCAATCCCATAATTTCGCATACTTATTCTCAGTATTGAGGTCTGTATAGGGTGCTATAGCTCCATAATTATCTCATATTGAAAGTTGTAATAGCTCAAGTGAATATTAAGCATGATGGTATATACGTCTTTGAATTGGACCGGCAGTTGTACGTAACTCATCTCGATCTTAGGGGGGTTGATTATTTAACTAGATCCAGGGCTTAGGGCGTATCTCATATGACCAAAGTTTTTCATATCTTGTTAGGGCTTAGAGGGTAAGTTACGCAAAGGGTGTTATTTAATTGTGAAAAAATGTTTAAACAAGCGCGCTGAAATTGCATATCTGACGCGGGCAACTTCGCGCCCTCCCTCCTCGTGCCTAAGAATCTGCAAAAGTTTGGCCTTGATACGCCTTCTCATAACCACACTATCGAGAGGCATGCAAAGATCAGTCTGTATCTAAACTCTTAATTTTTTTCTTCCACATACTTTTTTTGCTTACAGATTAGTTTCTATCACACCATTAATATTATTCATCCATATATTAACGTTACCTAAATTTAGCGACAATGTTGCCAAGATTTACTTCTCCAAATATATATTGAATGGCTTCACGAGGAGTCCATGGCACAATCCTGACATCACATAACCTTCAAGATTGTTAAAGCATTTATTCATCTAGATTATACTTGTGGAAGGAGGACTCATATTCTAAATTATAACGCTACTCGCATTCATCAGAATATTTATTGGGACACATTTACGGGATAGTGACTTATACTGTCATCAAGGGGGCACGCGATTCTCCAACATTCGTATTGCATCATTAGAGTTGTGTTGAAGTAATAGTTGATTGAATATATATTAGAGATTGCAGATTTTGATTCATATATAGACAGTATTGGAGTTTTGAAATGAACTGCGTATCAACAGAATTGCCAGGGGTAGATTCCTTTACCAATTATACTCAGGTAATTGGTCTTCAATTGGGGTATCTCAAATTATATAACGGTTCCATGGAAGAGTTGCATGACATTTTTATAGATAATAATTCCCAATTTCACTTTTGTTAGGTATTTTTTTTTGGAGGGAACTCATAGAGGGTTTAGCTCTTAGCGCTTTAATTAATCACTCGGCATTATGGCTATTAAGGTTCTTTGCTCTAAGAATTGATCCATCCGATTGATGCTCCTATGACTTCGTGGTGCGCGGACATCTCACGGGAATCAAATTTCGTGTAATATAACTACGGGGGGTGGGTACAGGGTCTAATTGATTCTAATCCCCTATAGATATGATTTGTGAATAGATTAATTGTGTAGTTTAGAGCAGAATCCCATCAGAGTCTACAATAAGTAGTAACCCCAAGACCTAAGCTTTCTTATTCTAACAGTCTGGAAGTATACCTTAGGGCCGAACGCTCTAGATCAGGATTATTCCGCTAATTATCGGATCCAATTTTATCTCTGAGTCTGGAGCAGGTTACTCCTTAGTAATGATATACTGGCTGCTCATAACACTTTATATTCATCCTTTAATAGACTTTAAAGTCCTTCATAATTATAAACCAAGCGGTCCACGCCGGTCCTTCGTGTACCAATATATTAATGTACTTTAGAATATTCAAAGCGTGATCGCTGACCATTGGTAGCGTGATATTTGATAGGTATAATCACTAGTTTGTTGTTTCTCTCGCTCTTTTTTTTTAAGACTAGAGACCTATAGAGCATTATTATAGAGATATCGATATAGATAGATAGTTATAGTTATAGAGACAATTCAAAACTCATAGTCGTATCTGTCAGATTAGTGGGAGAGATAGAGAGAGATATTTCTCATAAACACGTCGCTTGCGATACACGAGGTGGGTTGGTTGGGGTCATAATTCTTTCGCCATACTTTATAGTAATTGTGAATTTCGTTGTTTGATGAATGTTGTATTAGATAACTAGTAATGAGGTGATTAGCTCTTATAGATATATTCTTCGCCAGTGCAGGCCTATATTTATGTCCTCAGTGTGTGAATGTAATTAGATGGTGGGGCGTTCATAGTACAGTTCGATGGGCAGGGCCTGTTCATATACACATATAGATAAGATATATATAAGAGATATGATGATATAGATATATATAATATGGAGTTCTGGGTCTATATATGTGCATGGGATCATGTGGATTTTATATTCGCTAGTTAGAATACAATAGATATCGATTATGGCTTATGCTGGTTTTCAGATGGGATATCAGCTGTCCCTTTGTCCATTTCCTATGTGATGTTCTTCTTTATAGAGATCTTACTCGGATTTAGAGAGTTGAATTTTCGTCTTCTACTTGAAAGGCTACATCCTGTCTCGTAGAGATTATAGTTTTAAAGTTCTTTTAATTGCATATCATAATCGACATACTATTCTCGCTCTATCGTCGACGTTCTGGTATAAGATAAACCAGGTAGCTTTGTGAAGGGAGATTTGGATTAGGGTCGTCTCTTCTATGGCTCTGATAATGGGGATGAAGATGATCCATTTCGCTAGGATTAGAGAGCGGTGTCTCGGCAGGATTAGAGCGCTCATTCTAGATATATGTTAAGAGGAAATTTAATCTGCCACACAGCGCATTCTTTTCTCTCTCTGCATCTCTATCGTTGGTCTATTCTCTCTCATGTTGGTGTAGGGTGGAGGATTAACAGCAGAAGAAGCTGGCGCAGAGTGAACAGGACATATAGGTGGGTTGCCATTTAATTATGTATCTGCAGTGAGAAATGTTCCGTTTATATATCTTTTCAGTTTTATCCAAGATTTCCTTTCAAATTCAACGAAGAGCAGATTTCTCCTTTGATAACTATCTTATGCAGTGACAATAAACAAAAGCCAAAAGGGGAAACAAACACTCTCAAAAGGTGGGAAAATTGTTTATGAAAAAACATCTCTTTAAGGCGCATGACGCAAAATGTATGTAGGCTGTTTATAGAAGTTAGTAACGCGCCAAAGGGGGGGTTTAAAACTTTTGATTAGGCGGGGCCGATATGTAACGGCCCTGTCTAAAGGTACCCGAACGAAAATGTTGTGTACGCCAAAAAAAGTCTTCACATGATGTGTAATAAATTACAAAGTTTAACATTTCAATTTATATATTTTCAACTAGTGTGTTGCGGCCGTGCGTTGCACAGAAATGAATTTGTCTAATAGCAAATATTTTAAAAATATTTAGATCCGATATACGGCAATTGTAAATTATAACATCGTGAAAAAATTATATAATATGAATTGGCAGAAATTGAGTTGCACCCGATTATCGTTTTTCTGGATGTTTATCAATGCTTGTATTGAGTAAATAGATTGTCGCAATTAATAGTTATACGTGTAGATCATACGGGCATATAGGTTGTCTGCAAACTATAAATTCTTTTTGCTTTAACCCCTATTACTTCAAACCCAGAAGTATGAAATATTATCACATTGTTATTTTAAAAAAACATATAAACGATCTTTTTACACATGTTAAGGTGAGGGGTTAAAAATATTTTAAAATGATTTTTTATTAGTATGTATTTTTATTTTAAAATATTTCCAACAATTCAAACACTCCTTTAGCCTCCCATAAAAATACTGATAAAGAAAGGCCATGTTCATTAAAAAAAAAAATAATTAAAACTAATTAAAGTAAATCTAATCATACTATATTTATTGTAACTGTATGTTAATTTGATTTTGAAATCATTGGTTCACATATTTGAATTTTTTTAATTATTTTTAATTTATGATATTTATCAAATTGTATTTTTAAAAAATATAAGATTTACACATGTTATGATGTGTTAAAAATATTTTAATTTTTTTTTTATTATTAAGTAGTTTTTTTAAAAAAAATTCCCAGCAACCCAAACACTCTCTTAGTCTCCCATAAAAAAAATGATAAAAGAAAAGTCATATCATTAAGGGAATTAAAACTAATTAAAGTAAATTTTATCATGCTATATTTATGTGTAATTGTATATTAATTTCATTTTCAAATCATTTGTTCACATATTTGAATTATTTATTTTTTTTCTTTATAATTATTATAAACATAAATGATATTGTACTAATTATTTATGATATTTATTAAATTGTATTTTTTTAAAATATAGTGTTTTACCCGTGCATTGCGCGAATTTTTTTTTTTTGTTATTATGAATTTAAAATTAAAATAGAAAAAATAAAAAGATGTGGAAATAGATTGTAAGATTGTTTTTATGCTTTAACTTCGATTCTTTTATTTCTGTTTTTGCTATTTAGTAGATGATGTAAAGAACTGGCATCTGAGATTGAGGATGTGTAGTTCTGTCATGTTAAGCGATCTGCGAATTGTGCCGCCCACACTGTTGCTTGGGAGGCTTTTCTGTGTCAGGTTGCGGTGAGTGGTTGGATGAGCCACCTGCTTTTCTTGTTGATATTCTTGTTTCCGATTTAATGAATTTAACTTCTCTTTTCAAAAAAAAAAAAAAAAAAGATGTTAAAATGTACAATATAATAATATATAGTTGGGACTTTTTATATATTTGGTCCAAAGTATCTATCTTCGTAACATACAAAATTTAAATTTAAATTTGCATGGTTAATATAACTCTAATCATGTTATAATTAGAAATAAATTTATAAAAAAACATTCATATAATTAAGTTGATTTATTCAAATTTTATTATACATACATACATACAATACATACATACATACATACACATACATCACATACATACATACATACATACATACATACATACATACATATAATATATATAAATATATATATACGTATATATATATATTATATATAATAATATATATATATTATAATTCTAAAAAATATGAATAATAATAACTAAAGAATTGTATATAAAAACAATAAAATATAAATTCTAAATTTTGTATGAATAAATTTAAACTCTAATCGGACACATATCTTTATATGATTCTATAATACATTGTATATATACATAATATTATTAATATGTATATAGGAAAATCTATAATATATTTCATTAATTATAATTTATATTGATAGATTTATAACTTAAACAATTATATTTAGAAATTTAAAAAGTTAGGTGATGTATATTTGAAAAAAATTATAAATTTTATGTTTTGTTAATTTTATAATTTTATTTATTTAATTATATTCATATTTTATTAATTATAATTTAATGAAATGTCACAAATATTTCTACGGAAGAAATCTTATATTTCTCAATTTTATTAATTATATTAATTATAATTATCAAATATTGTGGCAATTACCATAATAATTTCATTAATTATATTAATTATAACATTTGTTCTATTCAAATATTTAAATACATTACCATTAAAATTACCAAAATAATTGCACATAAGAAGGAAAGATAAATTATGAGAATAATTACCTTTATTAAAAATTAAGAAATTATATTAAATAATCTATATATTAAGGTAAGTATAATTTATTTGGTGCCAATCAGGGCCGTATCCAATAAAAATTGGGGTCCTGTGCAATATTTTGATTTGAGCCCCCCTTTTCAAGTAATTTTTATATATAAATAATAATTGTTCAAAAAGTTGTGTTAAAATTTTAAATATAAATATTGTATAAAAAAATACATCTAAAATTTCATTTAAAAAGTGACATGCGTTGTGCACACTTAGACGCAAAATCATCCACCAAACTTTTGATATCTCCTTCCAAAATGTCATTTCCAATTGAGATTAAAGTTAATCCATTGAGTCTCTATTGCAACATACTTGATAAGATTTCAACAATTTCAACTTTGAAAAACTCCTTCTGCAGAGGCAACAGTAATTGGGATAATCAATAATATTCGATATGAAATAGTAGCATTTATAAACAACCCAACTGTTTCAATGAATTCAATATACTCACTGCTCCTATAAATTTTTAAGAGCCCTCTTTTGAGATTGATTAGTTGTTCAATTCTTCTTTTCTTTTTACGCTGATGAATATTTTCTAGAATACTTATAATCCTAAGGAAAAAATAAAAATTTATTAGAAACTCTATGAATAAATAACTAATCAAGAAACGAATTCTGAATATACTATTCTGAAATTAAAATTATTAAGTCATGTAAATAAAACAATAAACAAGAATTGTAAAATAATACGTAATTTTAATTACCTATCAAGAGAATTGAAGAACTTGAGTGTTGAGAATTGAAGAATCAGTACACAACGAGTAGAATATGTCAGCTTTTTCAAATTTGAATTACCTAATCTAGTTCAAATACACAAACATTAAAATTAAATATTTCAATATTTGAATTAATTCAAATACATAGAATTCACAAATAAAACCCTCAAATTAAAAGAATAAAAGTTTAAATACATAGGCTAGCTGCTTGACGTCAATCGTCTTTCACTCTTTCGTATGCGCCTATGCGTCTCTCTTTCTGTTTGTCGTATTTTAGGCTGTTTAGTCTTTAGATTAGGGTAATATACTAATCCGTAATATTTAAGATTAGGGATTTAGGGTAATATACTAATATTTAATAGGTTTGTCATTTGTGTCTATATACGAATGCATTATTTTTTATTTTGAAGGTAAACTACTGTGTATACTAATCAATCAAAACTGAAACAAACATAGGAGGATCATCATCCCATGCCATAGAGTCTAATGAATGTGCTAAAAAATTAGATGTACGAGGAATGAAGACAACAGATCAGAGTACGAAATAAACGAACTAAGCAAGTCCCGACATGCTGAAACAGCTACACCATCATAGGAGTGAAACTCTGTCGCTGAAGTAGTAAGGGCGTGGCGAAGATTAGAGCAATCCGACTGGAGGACAACCTCCGTAACGCCACGATCCATGAGCCAGGTAAGGGCCTCCTTGCATGCGAAAGCCTCCGCCATGAAAGGGCCCTGGCAGGTTGGTAGAGGACCGTTCTTGGCTGCAACGAAACCACCATCCGCACACTGCAAAATGAGGCCAAAGACCCCCACTCCCGATGCAGCAACATATCCCGCATCAAAGGAACACCGGAGGCGAACATCAGGCTGTGCAGCGCCCCCAACTACTGGCTGTCGTGCGTCCTCAACCGGTGTCACCGTGACTTGCTGCCGAGCCGAAGGAACCACCGCCGCACGCCATGCATCAAGAGCAGTTGTGGCCATAGCATGCACCCGACGTGGAATCCCCAATTGAAGCTCCCAAACCGCCGCATTGCGTTGCCTCCATAGATGGTACATGATGGCCAACATAGAAGAGAAATGGTTGTCATCAACTTTCTGGAACAAGGCTTGGAGCCACACACCAAAACCATCTCCCACCATACATTGCACCATCAATCCAGAAATATTCCATACACATTTAGAATAATCACACAACACTAGAGTATGCAAAATATTTTCAGAGCAAAGACCACACAAAGGGCATGCTAGAGGAACATCTACCCTCCTATTTATTAAGTTGTCTATAGCGGGAAGCACACCACTCACAGCTCCCCGCAAAAAAGTTTTCCACTTAGGGGGTACCTTCAGGTTCCAAATTCTATTCCATGATGAAAAGCCATTGGGGTGTATAGATATGGCTCCCATCAACTCACCGTATGCACCCTTAACTGTATAAACCCCCGTGGGATCCCCGTACCAATACCACAAATCTTCATAGGTCGGACTTATAGGGAATTTAGTAATCTGGTCATTATCGCCTAGTACAAATAGCTCATTAAGCAAAGACATATCCCATGTCGAGGTTGTCGGGTCTATTAACCCAGAAACTTTCACTTCCCCCAACTGCTGAGGCTTATCCGATAATATTCTAGGGGTGGAGTCACCCATCAACCACGGATCCCCCCAAACTAACGTATCATCACCATTCCCTATCATGCGCCTAATATTACGACAGATTAGGCTATGACAACCCATAACACTCCTCCAACAAAAACTTGGGTTATTACCGACTGTGGCATTTAAAAAATCAGTTTTCGAATAGTACCTGGCCTTAAAAACCCTGGCAACCAGAGAGTGAGGGTTAGTAAGGAATCTCCACCCCTTCTTGCCTAGCATAGCCATATTAAATGCCCTTAAATCCTTGAAACCCATCCCACCAAACTTCTTCGGCTTACTCAATTTATCCCATGTCATCCAATGAATTCCCCCACAATCCCTCCCGTTACGCCACCGAAAACTTGTTCATAACACGCTCCAGGCTTTTACACAACGAGTCAGGTAGTGAAAATACACTCATAAGTGAACGTGGGCATGGCCTGTGCCACAAACTTTAACAAAATCTCCTTCCCTGCCCGAGATAATAATTTTTTGTTCCAAGAGCAAATTCTCTGTCTGACCTTATCACCAATATACGTAAACACTACCCTTTTATTCCTTCCCACAAAGGCCGGCAAGCCTAGGTATTTACCAAAATTGGCCGCCTGCTGCACCCAAAAAATAGCTGTCACCGCATCTCTTTCTGCAAGCTGAGTATTTATGCTAAAGCAAATATTAGACTTATGGTAATTGATAGTTTGACCCGAAAATTCCTCATAAGATGTTAAACAACTTTTGACCACCCCTGCTTCCTGGACATATTAGCCTTAAAGAACAGGAGGTTATCATCCGCAAAGAACAAATGAGAGAGCGTAGGTGCACCTCTCGCCACCCTTAACCCATGAAATTCCCCCCTGTCCTGAGCTTGCTGCAACAACAAAGATAACCCCTCTGCATAGATAATAAACAAGTATGGGGACAAAGGGTCTCCCTGCCGAAGACCTCTAGATGGGATTAGCTGCCCCCCTGATGCCCCATTAATCATACTATTGTAAGACACAGTGGTAATGGTAACACATTCCATAATAAAATTTACCCACATCATCTCAAAACCCAGAGCAACAAGCATCTTCCTAAAAAACGACCACTCCATTCTGTCATAAGCCTTAGCCATATCCAACTTCAGGGCCCCCCAACCAACCTTACCCAGCTGTTTTCTATTCAAAAAATGCCCCACTTCAGCAGCAACCAATATATTATTAGTGATTAGCCTACCCGAGATAAAAGCGCTCTGCGATACAGATATAATATCACCCAACATAGGCTTCATACGATTAGCAATAACTTTGGCATTATTTTATACACCACATTACTTAGGGCAATCGGGCGCAAATCAGCTACTAACTCCGGGGTCTGTTTCTTAGGGATCAACACAACATTCGACTCATTGAGTCCAGGCGGTAAAGACCCCGAATTTAAGCAATCTAGGACAAAACTCCATGGCATCTGCCCCAACAATATCCCAAAACTACTGGTACAAGCCAGGATTCATACCATCAAGCCCCGGGGCTTTATCAGGGAACATAGCAAACAAAGCAGCTTTAACCTCCCCCAGGTCATAGGGTCGGTTGAGCCATTCATTATGGGACTGAGTAACACGGGGAGTGACCGAGGCAAAGAAATCAGCCCCATCAACCACAGCCGGATTAGCAGTAAAGATATCAGTAAAATAATTCATCACGCAGTATAGTATTCTTACGTTTTCGGGCAGAAGCATACTTGTGAAAGAATCGCATATTTGCATTCGCCCCACAGAGCGAATGCTGTTTAGCTCGTTGCCTCCAGAAGATATCCTCCTGCTTCTCAAGCCTTGACAGCTCAGATTCCACTTGACGAAACTCGGCTAAAGCCTACGGATTCATGTTTCCCCTACAATTCAACTGTTGTTTCTTAAGGGCTGCAATCTGTTCCCCAAATTTATGGAAACGATCACCCCCATCTTTGTAGCTTCATACCACACCTCTGTAAACGGGCCTGCAAATCCTCTACCCCATGACCCCAATCCTCCTCCACCACCCCCCCCTACACCCACCATCCAACAACCAAGCCATTTCGAACCGAAAACCCCAACTACCAACACAGCCCCTCACACCCGCCCGTATGTCAAGAAAGAGAGCCGAATGGTCCGACCTCCTCGTCAATATATTATAGACCCTTTCCCCCTCCACCGCCATAGCACCCTCATTCGCCTACCTGTCCATCTTTTCTCCACCAGCTCGTCCTCGCCCTTCTCCCAGGTTAACTGATACCCATCATAGGATCTTCCAAACCACATCCTCACGTGCCTCCAAAACCTGAGGAGGCATACGTGCTGAGGAGCCCCATGTTTCTCAAGGATGAAGACGCCAATTCGTTAAATCACCCAGAATGTACTGACGACTCGGAACGATGCCTCAGTCCGTAGCAAATTCAGAGTCAATCACTTCTATTATATTGTGAAAACCGAAAGGCCCGTCATCTCACAAGGATACATAATGCACATCGTGATATACATCATTATGATTCCGAGGAGTAACTCAGAGTACTAATCGAATTATTTCGTCTCCAGTAGAGATCAAACACCACTCACCCTAATTGTCTACATAGAACAATGTCAACCAGACGCACACGAAGCGTTCAGCTGCTCCTACCGGAATACCCTTTGTTTCCATTAAAAAAAATCGGGTTTTCTTTCTTAGACGCCATGGATCGTTCCCAAACTGTACGTGGATCCCAAGAAACGACAGTTCCACGCTCATAGGTACTCTAATGTCGGAGCAGGTCTGGGACAGTACAGCGCCATGAACACGTTTTTTGAATTCGACATTTGTTATATCACGCTGTCCATTCCAACTCCCTCACCATCCCGCTCATCCCTCCTCCTCCTCGGCTCCAACCGTAACACTTCATCCGAAACCCGGCATCCGGAACACGTTGAAACCACCGGCAGCCAACTCACACGCCTTACACTCCTGATCGGAATACATGTCATCATGCGCTGTTCCAGCATAGCCTTGACAATCTTCCTTCACAGCCGGAACAGTACCGGTCGAACACAGAAATAGGTAAGCTAGGCAGAACCTAGCAAAAAAAAGAGAGGACTCCAGAACAAGAGAATTGATTTTAGCTTTTAAATTGTTAATTAGCTATAAGGGATGCTTAAAAGTATTACATTCTATCCATAAAAAAGGTTTGGGTTTGTTTAGTTTTTAACCTGCTAAATCCTATGATACTAATATATTATATATATATAATATAATTATTATATATAATATATATATATATATATATATATACTATATGTGAAGGATCCCTACCATATAGTTCTAGACATAGGCGAACATTCAGAAGACTCTCAAAGTTCCACAAAAGAACTCGGAGTCAAAGCAAATACCGAGTCAAGATCAGACAAATCCCCCAACAACTATAACTGAACCCCGCGGTGGACCCACGGGAGGCCCCTACCCGCGGTTCCGCCGCGGTACATACCCACGAGGCACATGTACCCCGCGGGTAGCTATCTACCCTTTTTAGAGAGAAATGTAGAGCTAGAATTGGAATGTGTTAGGAGAGAAATGAGGGTGTTCTACTAGGTTAGCTTACAATACTAACACAAGGTGAAAAGTCAAGAATTCTCTTACTAACATGAAGAGGTGTAAGGGAACAAGGGAACTCCTTACAAAGCTTAAGGTACAACCTTGACTTTGGGTTGACTAGTCAATTACTAGTCCCCGACTATTGAATTTTCAGGAATTTAAGGAATTAAATTACCAATTGAATTAAGATTAATACTTAATCAATCCCTTAATCGATTTGAATTACGGGGTGACACAATTTATCTTTATCGTCACTGATAAACTACTAAACTACATTCCGATACACAATTGCCTGTGGGCTAAATTATGATCGTAGTCTAGTATTTCATCCTGATTAATCATACAAATATTACGAAATTTCCTGTGGGCTAAATTTTATCATATTACACACAATTAATCACAAATGATATGTCCAAAACTTTATTTGATCAAAATAAACGCTTAATATATAATTTTAACAGATTAAGGATGTTGTGGCTACTCCCAAACCAAATTAAAATGATAAGATCACTAGACAATTATCAATTCCTTGCCTAAACTTATTTGATTAAAACTTAATAATCTTAGGTAGCTGAATATGCCGTAGCTATTCATTAATTAACCATATTGAAAACTTAAGAGAGTTCAGTAAATTAGAGATGCTTTGGTTATTCTTTAATGAACCGAAATCAAATCACATTGGCAAGGAATACTTAAAATTTTGGCAAATAGATTATACCAAATTGTGATGGGAAAATCTAAATATACTCCCAGAAAAAGTGGTTAGAGACAGTCTCACTGAAAACCAATTTCTTAAATAGAGTATCAATTTAAGGAGACTAGTGGCACAAGATGTTCTTAAGTCATGACATTAAAACTAGTGTCTCCCCGATTCATATATACTTAATGTATAACTGTTGGGGGTATGAACCTAAAAACTGTAGGTATACACCAGTAAACTGTATGGTTCACCTATGATTAAAGCTTAATGGTGAACTAAATTAGCGGACTAAGCATGCTTAAATTCAGGCACTACCGCAACTAAAGTTTATGCTAAGTCCAACTTAAATAGGAACTAATATAATTTCATCTCAAAGTATGCATTGCTAAATGCATAAAAAATTGCATAATTTAAAACATAATATTATGCTTAGGACGAATATGCATAAAATTAAATATTAAACTCATATATTCCAAATGAATTGCATAACTTAAAGCAATTTACAATATGAGATTTTAAAGTATAAATTACTATTCAAACACCAATGAGTCCAACCAAAGAACCCAATATTTTGAATATAATGTGCTGAATATATACTTTAAAATTTTTTAAACTGTAAGCTCATGGTAAAATGTTTAATGCATGAAGATCAAATTCATGAGAAATAACTGAATTTACAAATTCAAACAATATCAAACCAAAAGGATATCCTATAATTTGTAAATCAAAATCTCACAAACCCTAATTGCATAATTAAACTTAATATTATGCACTTAATGTGATCGAATAAAACATAAAATAATCTAAGGAGTATGAACCAACTAAAGAATATGAATTGAAACAAAATATTCATTTATTCATAGTGAACAAATATGGGCAGTCATAATTCAAAGAACTAAATGAATTATGGAATTAATGGCAATAGTCAATTGCCTAGCAAATATGTTTTTCCAAGATTACTAAATTGATTCAAAATCATTCTCCATAACCCAGTTAATATATTATTATTATTAATGGAAAAATTGCAAACAATCAAAATAGCAATAATAGCCATAATAATATTATCACATTAAGTAGGAGACTAAATATGAAAAAACAATGGTTAAAACCACTACCTTATGAACATTTTCGGAAATTTTAAGAACTTAATAAAATTTGAAATCCGAAAAATATTAAAAAGTCAGAAAATTATTTTCTGTACTGGAGTATTGGCAAATAAATGATTGGAAACAGTTCAAGGTGCATAATCTGAATACCATACATATATGTTTCATTAATTAATTTTATACATAAGTATTATAATAATATTTAACATTAATAATAATGGCAAACTAAAGTATGGTTATGCCCTATCAGTGTTTCCATTTTTCTAAAACATAAAATATGTGATTAGTCCGAAGGCGCACCGCCCCGCCGGCACGCCTCGTCGCCAGGAGTCCGGCGGGCCACCACCCGGTCAATCGCCGGCTGGCCACCGGCGGTTTCTCCCCGAAACCCCTTCTTCTCTTTCCTTGTGCCTTTTTGGCCCCATGTCCCCTTATGCCAATAATGACTTGGTCAACCTCTTA
>VALG01011975.1:0-10101 GCA_009835305.1 Ipomoea purpurea
TGATATGAGTGCCTTGGATGTGGACTATGGGATTCATATTTTGGGGTTGTTTATAGATGGGTTGTGATTCTGTTTATGCTTTACCTTAGCTGCCTTATCTGTTGTGACTGCTCATGACTGTTATAACTGTTGCTCGTGTCTGGCTTTATCTATCGAGTCATTCCCGGTTTTAAAGTTTAGAGTTCGTAGGATATATCTTCATGCTCAAAATGGTTTTCAGTATATCTATATATATATCTCTATATTATTGTATTTCAACGCGTTGGAGTGGTTACCAGCATCTCTCGCTGGAACAGATATATTTGGCTTTCAGGCACAGAAAATTAAGTCACTGGAGCGCGCATAACACTTCGGAGTGTAGAATATAGATAGTCTTTCCCTTTCTCTCTTGCAGTGCCAATTGTTTATTATAGCACTTTATGTTTGAGGATAGTAGGTTGACGATGGAGCCTGTGCATGCTGGGTGTCTCGGCTGATGCCCCAGTCAGTGTTTTTTGGCACTAAGCACCCCAAACACTTTGTAATATATATTCTGACGATTAATAGCAAATGATCTACCCTTTATTTATAAGCTTTTAAAAAGATCTTAAAAATCTGGGGTTATACTTTTACCTCAGCTTGTATTGGGCCACCAGCCTAAGAAGACCATAGCCCACTGATCGAGTGATCGACGGTGTGTATAGGGCTATGGTCGCTACTATCCATCACCGATTGAAGGCCAGCCGTGTTGGGTCGTAGTCTCCGAGGATCATCGACCACCGATTGAGATTCTCAGCGGTGTGTCGGGCTTGATTCATCGCCCACCGACTGAGATTCTCCGCGGTGTGTTGGGTTTGATTCAATACGATCCACCGACTGTGCTCATCACAACGGTGTGTAGGGTCATAGTCCCCAAGATAGGATCACAGTCCACGGACTGAGCGCGTCAGAGGTGTGTAGGGCTGTGATCCGCCATCGAACAATTGGTGGTTGTATGGTTTGGTTGCGATCAACCCCTTTCATGCTGCGGTATGAGGTAGGGTGCTGCGGGCCGCGTTTGTGCTATATGCACTAAAACCCTCATATTCGGGGCATGCGATTGGTCCCGTGGCGCCACCATGGTATGCTTCTATGATCTGAAATGATTACATTGGATGATGATGATGTGAATGATTTGAAAGTGTGAATTGTGACCTTGGATACATGTTCGTTATGATACTGCGTTCTATTATGGCTTTCAGGCACTGATGTTTAGCTCCCGGAGCACGCTAGAAGAGCTTGGATTAGATAGATACTTTTCTCCTTTCGGCCTGCGTGCCACGACATTGTATCGAGAGATATTTAGTTAGTTTAGCTTGTGCATCTCAGTTCTCCAGCTCAGGTGTGGCATAGCACCCCGTACTCTTATGATTAGTAATGCTTTGTTTGGGATTTTATGAGAATTTACCTTTATTATATAAGTTTTAAAAGTTCAAAAATTGCGGGGTGCTTACAGGTGGCCTGAAGCGGGCGGAGAGAGTGCCGATCTAGTTACCGGACTGCAAATACCAATCGCCCTTTGATCGTCATCCGTGAAAACCAACCTTCTCTCGCCTCGGTCGCCGGCCGATTCTAGATCGGAGCTCTCCGATTAGGGGGTCGATGTCCCTCCGCCACTCAGTCCATCAATGGGAACGCGGCGACAGGGGAACAAGTTGTAAGTGGCAATACCGAAGCTGATTTGCTAGTTTTGGGCTTGAAACATAGCGTTTGGTAAAAGGTGCCATGATAGAACAGAAATCGTGACTGTGTAAATTCGAGTCGACTCACCAAGAATTCATGTAGAGCAAAGGACTTGGTAAACAAAAATATCAACGCAAGAAAAGGAAGAGGGAATAGACAGAGAAAAGTATTTCTTATTATCATCATCAATCTCTGTACACCATTACAATGGTATTTATAATCTCTATCATAACAGCCTTTAGGAATCCTAAAGCATTTGGAATATTACAGTTTTAAGAATCTTACTATAAATAAAAGTCATTACTAATGCCAGAATAATGTCCATATATGATTTTACAACAATGTAGTATAATTTTATTTGGTAAACTTAGCTATATTTATTGGATATAGATGAGAAAGTGTATTGGCGCTAGTAATTTTAAAGTTCTTTGCTTGCTTTTGTTTTAATATGTATCAACCTTAAGATTGAATATAATAAAGATTTATTCCTCTTTTCTATTTTGTCATGCACGTACACCTACTCACAAATCAAATTATAATTTTGCATTTCTCATTCTTAATCAAATTAACGGATTAATTGACTATGAAATAGACTGACTAATTCATCAACAAAGTCAGTCAGTAAGATAGATCATTGAAAAGATAAAAGAAAGAGATACCGACACACAGCAACACACAAGATGTTTACCCAGTTCGATACAGGTATATCTACGTCTTGGGGACGATCACATAGGCGTCAATCCACTAAATCATAATCCGATGTACAAAGGCAGAGAAATATCAATCTCACCAAGTGCCCCACACACGGTACGTACCCAGTCTACACAGGTTTAGTGAATTGTTGAAGATGGAGAGCATGCATCCAGAGGTCCAAAGAAATCCCTTCTCTTGGAGAGCCAACTCTGAGCAGTCCACTTCAGTGACGGTCTGTTTAGTTGTTCCACAACTGTGTGATCGTAGTGTCCTTTCGTTTAAGCAACTATAATCCTTCTCATGCTCTTCATCATAATCACCATACACATGTTGTGTGAGAAGGAGAAAATATAATCAAAGATGGGATCTCATAAATTCATATGGAGTTTCTCTCTCTCAAAAGCGTAACCTAATTCCGTCGAATAAGAGTACTTATAGTTCCATCATTCAGAACACTCTCCATAGATATCTTTGATTGTAGATGGTAGGACATATTTTGAAGAATGTAATCTTAAAGATTCAGTCCATACCTTTCCAAGAAAATATGCTGATCTTCTTTCCAAACTTGTCTTCTTAAACCGCTTACAGCCTTTAAGGAATCAGCTTCCTAAAAATAGATCTTCAGTGACAGTCCTTCTGTTGTTGTGTCTGATTGATCAGTTCTCTATAGAACAAAACTAACACTAGGCTAAATCCTATCTTAGTATGCCATAATAATATTGTCAATTATAAGGTGTGTTTTCGAGTAAAATAAAACACTAACCAAACTCCCCCTTTGGCTATTATTTGGCAAAACAACTCGACTACTTAAAAGAGTATAATACTGCAAAAGACTAAGATAGGTTATCATAAAGAAACAAACCCAATATCTAATTACATAGCAAAAATAAAAAGCATAGCATACACGACATGCTGGATCAAAACAAAGTGAAGAACATTCTTCAAATAAGAGGTGTCATCACAAACAACAACCAGCCAGGGCCAAGAAGGGTACACAAACACAAACAACTCCCCCTGAGTTCATACTCCCCCTTTTTGCCAAAAGAGAGCCAAAGCTAGGTCAAGCATTGGAGGGAGTCTCACTGTCAGAATTCACAGGATCAGCAGCAGAAGCCTCAGTCAGGCTTAAACGAAGAAGAACCAGTGGCTAATTCCGTACGAGCCTTGTCCTGCTGTTTAGCGATTATGCTATGAACTGTCTCGAGCTCAGAGACTCTTTCCTTCAATTGGATAGAGAGTTGAAGATCTCTTGCATGCGGCGAGTCATCCGCCACTGTATCAGCTTCAGAATTGGAGGGGGCAAGCACTGGTGTAACATCACATATTGGATTCCAGTCAAGAAACGCCGGTCAACCGTGTAGAGAAGAGTCGGACTGATCACCTCGCTCGCCATAGGCTCAAGGCCCTGAGATGTAAGAATTCCAAAAAATCAAATTGGGAAAGGGCAGCCGTACCTTCTGGTCGCTAGGGAATCAGAGTGAGAATGTGGTAGTAGATCCACGACCCTAGATCAATGGTCATCTTGTTCCAATTCTAAATAAGAGACTGGCCATTGCTGCCAACAATATGGAAATGAGCGGAAGGGAACCAATTATGCAGCGCAAGACGATGAAGAATCACATACTTGGAGGTGAGCTGAGAGCTAGATAGAAAGTAAAACTTATCCCAGTAGCCATCTATCAGCTTGTCCACCAGTGATCGTTTTGGCCCACTACATCCCAGTCAGTAATAGCTTCCTCTTGAACTCCTTGCACTCCATATAACTCGTTGATCATGGCAGGACCAAAAACATACCATTTACCACCGAATGAAAATCTGCATTGGACGCACTCCAGACAAATTGTCCATCTCATCATTGAGATTACATTAAAATTCATAGGTGAGCAGCTTCGTATAAGGAAAGATGGTAGTGACAGTCTTCAGCAGACCCACTTCACTCAGCAAAGGCAGAACATCACAAACCGAATTCATTTGGTTTCATCAACGGATCTTGGACAATCAGATATCTTCCTGACCATGGTAGACCACTTGGTTTAAGCAACAAACTGAGAGTTTGTAGATGGATGTGGCCAGGACTGTAACACCCCGTGTTATGACCCCTAAATTAAAATTAAATAAATTATCACCCACCCTAAAAAGGGAATTAAAATTCCATTAAATTCAGGATGATGTTGTCAGTATGGGTTTCGGAGTTACTTTGCGGACAGGAATTTACCAGGGCTATCACGCACACATCCATACGTCCTGTTTGCCGAAGAAGCGAGTCCGGAGACTTTTGCGGACTACAGGCCATCAGCCTATGCAACTTCAGTAGCAAGCTTATTACGAAGCTCATGTGGTTGGGATGGCCACAGTCTTGCCTCGTGTTGTCACCGCAGCAGAGTGGTTTTGGCGGCCGGTCTATTACAGATATGTGCTTCTTAGCGTCGGAGATGTGCCAACGGGTTGAGCTTGCAGAACCGGGACATGTCCTTAAGTTAGACATGGCTAAGGCTTAGACGGTATCATGTTTTCTGACTTCGGTGATGCGCCGTCTGGGTTTCAGTGAGGCTGGATAGATTGGTGTTCCGGGCCCGTGTCCAACGTGTGGTATTCAGTGATTGTGAATGGAGTCAAAGAGGTTCTTCACGTCTACGTGAGGTCTCAGCAAGGGACCCGCTGTCCCGACGCTGTTGTGTGATTGCAGCTGAGGTCTTGTCGGTGTACATTGCGCGGGTCTATGATGGCACTACGGTGCGCCGGTTTACACAGCCGCCACGGACACACATATTCACCACCTGGCTATGCGGACGATGTTATTATTTTTAGTACGGCCAGGTTGGGAGCTATAAGTCGTGATTGGGGCGTTAAGGAGTACGAGGAGACTCGGGACAGTTGGTGAGCTTCATAAAAGTGCGTTTTACATGCACCCTCCGTACTCGGCCACGAGATTGAGCAGATTTGCTGGCAACGGGCTGTGTGCATAAACAGTTTCCTTTTACATACTTGGCTGCCCGGTGTATATAGGCCGTAAAAAGTGTATCTACTTCGCCTCGGTGATTGAATAAAGTTAAGGCTAGATGCTGTGAGTTGGCAACGCCGGCTGCTCTCGAAGGGCGGGAAGGCAATCCTGATCTCTTCAGTCTTGCAGGCCATACCGTTGCACATATTTTCGGCCTGCGCTCCGCCTAACAGGTCATACGGGATTTGGAGAGATTTATGCGACTTTTTTCTGGAACAGCAGGGGGCGCCCGATACACTGGAGTTCCTGGAAAACCCTCTCTCGTCCTAAGAAGGAAGGGGGGGTGGGGTTCATGGATTTAGACTTGATGGTAAGGGCGACCAGTGCTAAATTGTGGTGGAATTTCCGGACGGATCATACTTTATGGTCGGACGTTATGAGGGCGAAATATTACAGTCGGGTTCACCCGGTTGCTAAGCTGGTTCAGAATAGAGATTCGCACACCTGGAAGAGGATGCTGGCGGTACGTGATGAGGTTGAGGGGGTTCTAACTTGGTGGTTGTTCCAAGGCCGGTTAATTTTGGTGGGACAACTGGTCGGGTCTGGGCCCACTTGGCAGGCTTTATCCAACACCGGGGGTTTCCTACTCCCGGGAGCTACTTCTAGACTATGTGCGGGATGGCCAGCTTGATTTGACAGGCCACGATGATTTTGGCTTATGCTGGGATTGGGCGGACCTATCCCGCTTGGGGGCAGGGCCCGCGTGATATCCACTCTGGACCGTGGCGTCCGACGGTATGTTTTCTTATTCCTCTGCTAAGGCCTTTCTTAGCTGCTTTGCCACTGCACCGGACCCGTTCTTAGCTAAGTGTTGGCGTAAGCACCTTCCTTTTAAGGTCTTCCTGGCTTTGAGGGTGTTCCGAGGGCGGCTTCCCACGGGATGACATCTTGGCCCATTTCGGTCACGCGATCGTCTCGAGGTGTTGGTGTTGTCCAGCCCCGGTCCCCGAGTCTATTGATCACAATCTTTTTATTCGGGGGAAAACAGTAAGAGTTGCTTGAGACATGTTTTGGCGTCCTGGCCTCTAACTTGCGACACCCGGAGTCTTAGGACCTTTGATTGCAGGATGGGGTCGGGCAGGGGCGCGTAACCCTCTTTTGTCTTTTGTTGTTTGCAGGTTGCCGTATCTGGTGTTGTGGGAGCTGTGGAAGCACCGTAATGGGTGCATGTACGGCCGAGACACACCCAGCGTTGCACGGGTGAGCCATGGGGTGGCAAAGGGGGTGGCGGAATGCCTGTTTAGGCGTTGGCCCATGCAGCATATCCTGCCCTTAACTGGAGGATATTGTGGCATACTGGAGGCACATGTCCGAGGCGTGTTATTAAGGACGGTCAGGTGGTCTCCCCGGTTGCCGGGGCTGTTAAAGATCAATCTTTCTCGGTCTTCGGCAGCTGGGGGGGCTGCGGCGTGGTGCGCAACCAGGAGGGTGGCTTCTGCTACGGGTTGCGTGGTCTGGCCACGGGGACCACGCCGGGCATGTTCCGGGTTCCTTTTCTCTTGCCTGGAATGGTGCCTGGCCGGGGAATTACTTTGATTGATATAGAGTCCACTTGGGCGGAGTTGGCTAGCTACGTTGAATATCTCTGTTCGCCGCGTGGATTCTAGATGATGTTGTGACCAGACTCCGGTTTCTGTGTTCCTGTGGGTTGTTTGCTGCTTCTGTGTGCCCGTCTAGGGCAAATATGCCAGCACAGGCCTAGCTAACTGGGGCGGTGGATAAGCCGGGGAGGCCATCTTTCGGAGCCTCAAATGACTGCCACGTAGGGTCCGTGCCTTTACTAATACATGATGATGTGCCCTATGTGTTTTTTGATATTGATGAATCCCCCCGTGATTTGTACTTGTACTTTGTTTTGGGATTAGTTGGAATTTGGAAAAAGAAAACCAGAAAAAGAAAAAGATAAGAAAAAAGAGGAAAAGAGATGGAAAAAAGATAAAGAAAAGGCTGAGGAATTAAGTGGAAAGATGAGTGAAAAAAAGAATAGATGGAAAGAATTGGAGTGGAAAAAAGAGAGTTGGGAAGAAAAGAAAGGAGTGGATGGGAGTATAAAAACAGTGAGTGTGTGAGGTTCTCTGGAGACCGGGATGCCTGCTTGGCAGATGCTGAGTCCTCAACGTAAGGTGGTAAAAGAAAAAGGCTGTACAGAATAGGGACCCTTAGTGCCGGGCTGAACGGAGTGCCGGGCAGGATTATCAAATCGTTGACTGGTCAGGCTTGCTGCTGGCCAAATAGTAGCTGAGTTCCTTCTGGCTCCGGGGGACGGGGGGCTATTATTGGGGGTTGCTTTTGTTCGCGTCAGCCTGTTATAAACTTAAACACTCCCACCCGAGATAGATTTGAATAATGAGTCATGGAAAAACGATGCTAGCTTGTTCTATCTTGTTTCTTATTTTTTCAGGTGCTGCTTCTTTGACCTCGGAGGCCAAGAACTGGTCTTGGGCCTCTTTTTTGGGTTTCGCCTTTGCAGGCATCTTTGGAAAAAGACCAGGTCTCAACGCCGATGCAAGCGGTAAAAAATTGCATCGTAGCCCGGGCTGAACGGTGGCCGGGTTGGTGTTTTTCAAATCCGTTGGCGGTAGTCCAGGCTTGCTGCTGGCCCATAGTAGCTAATCCCGTTAGGGTTGGTTCTGGTTCGTGCTGGTGCTAATCGGGAGTTCTGCTATTGGCTGCCTTGTGCTGTGTTGATGATTTTTTGGCTCGGGATCTACCTGCATACTGTTTCAGGATGAGTGCCATTACTGGACTTAGGCCTGCGTGCCATTGTTAGCTGTGCTGCTTTGTCGTGTGCTATCTTGCATTATCTATTGTTTGGCATGTTTGGTTCTACAGGGCAGTCGATAGCGTACCGGAAGGTGTTGCAATTGTGGTGCATCCCGGCTAGGCGGCATTATGGTGTATAGGCGCTGTAGTGCAACTGGCTGGGGGGCCACGGTTGTGACACGTGAGGCATCTATCCTCGCTACTTGTGCTTCAGATTACATGATGGGCGGAGATGCAGTTGGATGCAGCGTCTCAGTCTACTTACTGTTTTGACATACTCCTGCCTGCGAAGCTAGCATAGGGCTTGGGGCATGCATGTTACAGCTCCGGGGGCCACTTTATGTTATCTTGTCTTTTTTATTATTTTTTCCTTACTTAGCTTTTAGTAGGATTTAGGCCATATAGGGCCTAAGTCCATCCGGACCTTGTACTAGCTTCGGCCTAACTTTTTATTAATAAAGTTCCTTTTAAAAAAAAAAAAATCCATTAAATAACTAAAGAAAAAGGGGTCCACCATGATACATGCGCCCTTATCCCTAAAACCAATCCCCTAGTCCTATAGGAAATAGAATTAACAAACCCATGCCACTTGGACCCTAATTAGGTCTCTTAAATATATAAATAGTGATATAGGGGGGCACCTAGATCTTACACCACAATAATCTCTCACCACACAAGAAGTTCCAAGAATTTCCTTAGGAGAAATCAAGAAAGAAGAAAGCTTAAAGAAAGACCCTTCATAACCAAGGAAATTAATTAAGGCTAAGAGGTAACCCATGTCTCAACAAAACCTATTTTCTCCGCTACAATTGTAACACCCCGTGTTACGGCCCCTAAAATCAATTAGTTAATTAATCAAATAGCCCAAGATAAAGAATAAATTATAATGATTAATTAGGGAAAATAGGCCCACCATAGTCCGTGAGCCCACACCTCTAAACCCAACCCCTAATCCCAATATGATTAGACCATAAAAAAGATCCCTAGATCTATAAATAGGGAACTTAGGAGGCATCTAGAATCCCCACCACAATAATCTCTCACCACCCAAAGAGCTCCAAGAATTCCCCTAGGAGAAATCAAGAAATCAAGAAAGCTTAAAGAAAGATCCTTCATAGCCAAGGAATTAATTAAGGCTAAGAGGTAACCCATGTCTCAACAAAACCTATTTTCATAGCTATGATTCCCCCTTAGGGTTTCCCAGATATTATTGTGTATTGGCGAGATATGATAATTATTATTGATGTTTGATGTGATGACCCCACGAGGGATCTTGATAATCTTGATATTGGGAGATTCTTGATAATTATGGAGTCTTTGATGATTATACGGAGTTCTTGATGATTATGTGTGTTCTTGATAATTGTGTGATGCTCTTGATGTTTATGTGTTATTCTTACCGAATATTGCAATTAGAAGACGAATCGTATTATTGTTGATATAAAAGTGGTTAAAACCCTAGGTTGTATCGTATGATATTATTCTTGGATTTTCGGGTGGGAAATCGCATGTTTGGTGTTCATTATGTTTAGAAAAGCATGATAGGTTATGTGCGTTCGTTTCTCGTGTTTGATCCGTTAATTGTCTACGTGTTGTCGTTAATTGCGTTGTAAAGTGTCTAAGCATGGTTTCGGGTTCCACAACGGTTCCCGGGGGTAAATTGTGTGAAAAGAGTCAGTGGGGGGGTAGGGGACCCGCCACCTACCCACGGCCAAGAGGCGCTCCGGCAGCGGGCAGCCGCGGGCGGCTGCCCGGAACAGTATACGGGCGGGCAGCGGCGGGTGGCCCCCCCACCCACCGGCTACCCGCTGAAAATTATCCCACTTGGGACCCCGGCTTCCCCGTTTGATGTTTCCCGTTCCCCGTGGTGTCCCAACGACTCCGTTTATCGTGCCTATGTCTAGTTTGATGTTTCGGGTACCGTTCGTAGGTTTATGAGTCTT
>VALG01011979.1:0-20527 GCA_009835305.1 Ipomoea purpurea
ATGTCTGGGATGACAACTTTGGCAAGGCGATGTCGGTATGGGGAGGGTCACTAATACAAACCATGGAGTCACCCGCCACGGGCAGCTGAAATGCAATGTTGACGCCGCTATTTTCCCAAATGGTATGGGCTTCGGACAGTTTATACGGGACCATTCGGGACGATTTGTAGCTGCGAAAAGTGGTTTTCTGGCAAACATCACGAACCCGATTCATGGCAGAGGTCATAGCCGGCAAGGAAGCTTTATCCTGGCTGAAGACGCTACGGTCCACGAGTATTAACGTTGAATCAGATTGGTTTGAATTATGTACCGCTTTTAATTCTAGCACGGTTGATTTTTCGTATGTAGGACTTATTATAAAAGCAGTGTATCGCCTATTGCTAAAGACATTGGTGCGACGTGTGTGTTAACCATGTCAAGAGAATCAGCGAACCGAGTCGCTCATGAATTAGCACGGGCAACAGGTTCTGAGTCTGTCTCTGGAGAGTGGGCTGTTATCCCGCCAACGTTGATATTTCGGGTTTGTTACAGTTATTAATGAAAGCTCTTTTTGTTTTCAAAAAAAAAAGTAATACTGACTCTATTATACATAGTAGCATATGTTCATTAATATTTATTCAACTATTGAAATTCTAAGAGTCAATGCTCCCACCCACTAGAGTTCAAACTTGTGCCCTTTCCAGTTAGGAAAAATCACAGAAGTATCACTAAGCTACAAGTTACTTGACTAATTGAAAATAATTATCTTATTAGTTTAGTTTTGAAAGTATCAGTAAATTTCCACTTTATTTATAATTCATAAATATAAGTATATATTATACTAAAGTTTTTTTTTTTTTTTTTTTTTTATGATTCTATATTGACTAGTTTTGTTACGTGTTATATGCGCGATTGTGATAATGACCAATGTTTTTTTTTTTTTTTTAAATAAGTACTTTAAGGTATATCAAGGTAAGATTATATTAGAAATTGTTCATGCATAGATAATTGAATGTTAAATTTGTGTATTTAAAATATGCAATTCTAAGTTTACAATGCAAAGATAATATAGTCAATATTGATTATAATTGTCAATAAAATAATTGTATAGCTTATGGTTGAAATCCATACAGGAACATAAGGGAGAGCAAATAAAAAATTAGGCATCAAAAATATTAAATATATACTTATATTGAAGAGCTAACTGCTGATTTTCAAACAAGGAAACTATTTATTTGTTGTGTAATTTGAATAGTCTTTTTGTCAATAAATCGCCCAAAGTAGTTAATATGATTCACTTTAATTATATTTTTTTTATTTTAAAAAACAATTATTATTATATATTATTATTTATTATATTTATTATTATTATTATTAATTATTATTATTAATATATATGTATACCCTTAGGTCATTTTACATGTTAATCTAAACAGGTTAATTTTTTCAAATATCTTTTTACCAACCGTTTGAATATAATTCGCTGATCAAATCCGCTAAATATAATCCGCTAACTGCTGATTGTCAAACAAGGACATTGCGAGATAATTTCACTTCAACTAGTAGTGTAATTTGAATACTTTCTTTGCCAACAAATCTCTCAAGTAGTTAATATGATTGGCTTTATTAATTATATTTTTTAATTCTATTTATGGTATTAATAAAATACTTGGGTAAATAAATAAATAAATAAATAAATAAATAAATATATATATATATATTATATACTATAATATATATATATTATATATATATAATATATATATTAAATATAGGTATTATATTATATATCATTATTTTGTATTTTAACTTTGATATGTTAATTAAAAAATAATAGTGCACAAAAAAGATAACTAATAAAATTAAAAAATAGTGCACAAAAAAATATAATCAATTGATGAATTTGAATGTAAAGTTTTTACATTGTGAGAAATATAAAGGACAATATAACTAATAAAATTATTTCTCTTAATTAATTTATTGATAATGAATAATTTTTTTTTTAATAAAGACATTCTAGGGACAATGTAGCGAATATACATTTTAATGTAATGAATTTTTATATTTGAAAAAATAAAGATATATATATACACTACTAATACAATTATGTTCTCTTAATTTTTTTGGATGCTACGTAACTCTATTAGATTGTAGGTTCATATATTTTCTCAACTTTACTGAAACACAAAGAACAATAATGCCTCCACTAAGGCTTGAACTCACAACGCATCTAATGAAAGTCCAACCCCGGGTACTATTAGACCACATAGGTCTTGGTATTATTTATCTTTTTTTTTTTTTTTTGAATGCTACTAACTTCTATTATTTCTCTTATTTAATTATATTGATAATGAATAATTTTTTGATAAAAACATTGTAGACACATAATTCTAAATTAAAGAAATACATATGTATTATTTTTTGTTGTAGCTTACTAAATTATTACTTTAATTTAATAAGAGTAAAATAGAGTACTAATTATGCCAACTTTGATATGGGACTGAGGTTCGAACCTAAGACCTTTTTTATTGAAATCAATGAGTAAGTTAACATGAACTAACAGAAGTATAACGGAAAAGATAATATATTAACAGAAAAGGTTAACGGATAATCATATTTCATGTAAGGATAAATTAAAAAATCTTAAGGAAAAATTAAATCTGATCAATCTGAGCCATTCATTTGATTAAAAAATTTGACCGCCATTTTTTTCTACCCATTATAGCCTAACTCTCTTGGGCTCTTATTAGTATAGTAGAAAATGTGACCGCCATTTTTTTATCCATTATAGGCCTAACTCTCTTGAGCTCTTATTAGTATAGTAGATATAATGACTCTTTTGTAATATGAAATTATGGATCGAAAAATTTCATTTATAAATTTTATGTATTTTTTTATTTGATTGACATATTTCGGGTGACTTAAAAAATTTAGGATTTGCCTAAATGTACAACCCTACTCAGGTTATAAGATCGAGACCATTATTTAAAAGAGAAAAAATTGAAAACAAGAAGAAGAAGAATTCGAATACAACAATAATGATACGTCGTAAGTGAACGTTAAGAAGTGATTTTGTAAGAAAATGTAAAATTGTACTAATTAAGCTAGTAACTATTCTAAAGATCCGATTGATTCTCTCTCTAGAGTTTCTCTAGGGTTTTCTCTCATCCCTTATTGATCAAGGCTTTCCGGCGTGTTTTTGGCTTCTCTTTCCGGTTTCGGCGCCGACGTTCTCTCGGCTATTAGCATGGAACCACTGACAACGACAGAAGCTGTTGCTGCGTTGAGTCAGCGCTGGGCTGACATCCCACTCGATGACGAGGAGGAGGAAATTTTCGAACCTGTGGAGGACGGCAGTAACGGGCAATCGCCTGTAGCAGTTCGGACATGGCGACTTATTGGAAGGTCCTTGACCACCAAGCTTGTGAAGATGGAGTTTATGAGCCAAGTCATGGCTTCGGTTTGGCAGCCGGTTAAAGGAGTACAAGTCTCAGAATTGCAACCAGGACTTTTTCTCTTTGTGTTCTACCATGAAACAGATATTCAATTGGTTCTTGAGGGTGGTCCATGGTCCTTTGAGAATCATACGTTTGTTTGCAAACAGATTGATGATGGGTTTATTCTGGTCTCGGTACCATTAGACACGGTTGACATGTGGATATAAGTGTCTGACTTGCCGCTTGGCTATACTTCTGATCTTATTCTGGAACAAGTGGGGAATTTTATGGAAACTTTTATTAAAATTGATGATAGGTTTGCAAATGCACCGTGGAAGACATTCTACCGAATTAGGGTTTCAATTTCTGTCTTGAAACCACTAAAGCGGCGCATGAAACTTATGAAGAGGGATAAGTCGACTTGTTGGGTTAATTTCAAGTACGAAAGGTTACACAACTTTTGTTACTTCTGTGGTATGATGGGGCATTTACATAAATATTGTTTGAAAGCACGGGATGCAAGTATACCGGTCGATCAATATCCATATGGTGAAAACTTACACGCTGGATTTAGGAGGAGTCCGCGCAAGGTGGGAGCTTCATGGCTCCTTGACAAAAATGGCAACCCCATGGTGGAATCCTCTTCGGATGCTATGCCGAAGACGCAGATTGGGGAACATGATCATGGGGCATCTGCGGCCACGCTTGAATGTGGGGAAAATAATATAGTCACGGCTGCAACCAAAAGAAGAAGAGCCGAATTGAATTTGAATAATGGAGGTAATGCGAATGTTGGTGGTGACGTTGTTATGACAGAGATCCAAAAAACTTGTCCATGGCGGGTTCTGGTTCCCAGACCCGCCCATCATTATGAGTACTATCAGTTAGAACTGTCGTGGCTTGGGCAATCCACGAACAGTTCGAGAGTTAACAGACCTAGCGTCGCGTAAGAAGCCTGATTTTATTTTTCTTATGGAAACCAAGGTGGAACGAATACATGCTGAAAGAATTCGTGTCAACCTTGGTTTGATGGTCTTTTTTATGTTGATCCGACTCGTTTGGGTGGTGGTTTGACACTACTTTGGCGGAAGAATGATACGACAAGTCTTTTGAACTACTAAAAAGACCACATTGATATTGAAGTGAATATGTCCAATTTTCCGAAGTGGAGAATGACATGTTACTATGGCTATCCTCAGCACCATAGACGATCAGAAGCATGGGATTTATTAAAATCCTTCGCACCTCGTTCCACCCTACCATGGGTTATGATTAGGGATTTTAACGATCTCCTATTTCAATACGAGAAGAGAGGAGGTAATCCGCACCCTAATATTCTTCTACGCGGCTTTGGGGAGACTATTGATCAATGTGGCTTGTCTCAATTGCCTATGGAAGGATACCGATTTACTTGGGAAAAGGGGAAAGGTACGCCTGCATGCATTGAAGAAAGATTAGGTAAAGTACTTGCATCTAATGATTGGCGCGAGATTATGCCTGGGGCCAGGGTTATTAATAATCTAATGAGAAAATCATATCATTCTGCGCTGTTTCTAAGCATCCATGAAACGATTCAGAATGCGGGGAGAGGAAAGAGGGGTTTTTGTTTCGAAATGGCTTGGGTGTATGATGAAGGGTGCAGGGGTGTGGTAGAGAAATCATGGGAGGAAGGGAGGAATGAAGGAATCCAAGACTGTATAGCATACTATGGGAGTCAGTTATCCAAATGGGGTGGTGACTGGTATCATAAGTTTGGTGAGAAAATCATGCTCCAGTGAAAGTAGCAATTACATCTTAGGGGTCGCACTGATCTAGCATCTTTTGTTGAATTCCCGCGGCTGGAGGGAATTCTTAGCAATATGGAGACCCAGGAGGATACTTACTGGAGACAAAGAGTCAAACAACACTGGCTTAAAAATGCAGATGCTAATACGAAATTCTATCACAGGTATGCCTCTCACCGTAAAAAGAAAACTACTATTTATAAGCTTATGAATGATAATGGGGACTGGATGGAAGGAGATGCTATGAATACAATTATCTTGGAATATTTTAGCCATATCTTCTCCTCTTGTGATCCTATAGATGGTAACAACTTGTTTTCTGAGGTATCCCCACGTGTAACCCAGGCTCAGAATGCGTTATTGTTACGCCCATTTAAGGTAACTGAAGTTGAGGATGCCCTGTTTGCAATGGCCCCAGACAAAGCTCCTGGGCTAGATGGTATGAACCTAGGTTTTTAACAACACTTCTGGGATGTGATTGGTAATGATATTTCAACATTTATACTGAATTGTCTTAATAATCGAATTTTTCCCTCTGACTTGTATAACACGGATGTGGTACTTATCCCGAAAATAGAAAACCCCTGAGATAGTTGCAGATTTTCGGCCAATAGCTTTGAGCAATGTGATTTACAGAATAATGGTCAAGATAATTACACGGAGAATGAATTGAAGCCTTTAATGGAAGGTATAATATCTGGCTCACAAAGCGCTTTTATTCCTGACAAACTGATTACTGATAATATTCTTGGAGCCGCAGAAGTGGGGCATTACTTGAATAGAAAACAGTGTGGGGCTGTAGGTTGGGGTGCTCTCAAACTCGATATGACCAAAGCCTATGACCGTATGGAATGGCCTTTCCTCCGTGGGATGTTGATAGCCTTGGATTTTGATAATAGGTAGATTGAATTAATTATGTTGTGTGTGATTACTGTGTCATATACCCTTATGATAAATGGCTCTCGTAGTGCCTCCATCACGCCCACGCGTGGCCTCCGCCAAGGAGATCCTTTATCCCCTTATCTGTTTATAATCTGTGCGGAAGGACTTTCAATTTTATTGCAACGGGCACATGATAGAGGATTAATACATGATTGTAGGGTTGCTAGAGGTGCACCTCCTATCTCTCATTTATTTTTTTGCAGATGATAGCCAACTGTTTTTCAGAGCAAATGTGCAGGAAGCATTTGAGATTAAAAATTGTTTAATATTATATGAGAGTTTATCTGGTCAGAAAATAAACTATCATAAATCCAGTATATGCTACAGCAGGAATACGGGACAATATGATAAGGATATGGTGGCACAAATCCTAGGTTTTACTCAAGCTCCCAACTTTGGGAAATACTTGGGTCTACCCTCCTTTGTGGGAAGGAATAATTTGGGAAATACTTGGGTCTACCCTCTTTGTGGGAAGGAATAAGAAGGCTGCATTTGCATTAATTGAGGATAAATTCAAACAGAGGATTGGTTCTTGAAAAAGAGATTGTTATCACAGGCTAGTAAGAAAATATTGTTGAAAAGTGTGGCTCAGGCAATGCCAACATTTTTAATGAGTGTTTTTCTGTTACCCATATCTATCTGTACGGCTTTTGAGCGAGTTATGAACCGGTACTGGTGGGGGTTAGGTACTGATCGAGGCATTCACTGGAAAGCTTGGGATAAATTATGTATCCCAAAAAAGCATGGTGGTCTGGGATTTAAAGATTTAAGAGCTTTCAATTTGGCGATGTTAGGAAAGCCGACATGGAGACTGCTCACTAACACTGACTCGTTGGTAGCCAGGGTTTATAAAGCCAGATATTATTCAAAGGATACTTTCCTAGAGGCCAGTATAGGAAATAATCCAAGCTTTTGCTGGCGCAGCATTATGGTTGCTAAAGATCTAATATGTGGTGGTATAAGGAGACGAATTGGAATGGGAAATCTACCTTAATATGGGAGCATCCCTGGCTGCCAAGATGAACTGGATCCTATGGTTCACACGGAAATGCCACAACACCTCTCTGGAGCCAAAGTGGTAGGATTAATTGATCAGGATACGGATATCTGGGATTCACATATACTAGCTGATGTTTTTCAACCAAATGATATACCTAGAATCAAAAGAATACCAGTTGCCCCTGATTATGATGATATATGGTATTGATATGATGATCCTAATGGGTGTTATTCAGTCAAGAGTGGATACATGCATATAGTCGGGAATTACATAAATAATTCTAATGAGATTTTTGATGAGTGGCTATCCCTATAGAGATTAAAAATTCCACCGAAATGGAAGATATTCCTATGGAGAGCTATTTGTGATTTCTCCCTACTACCAACAACTTGCTTATAAAGAGAGTGGATGTTAACCCGATGTGTGCCATGTGTGGGATGGTAAATGAAGATATCATGCATGCATTAGTTTTGTGTGACTATGCACACTCCATATGGGCTCAATCCAACCTTCCAATTCCCAATATTATCACAAATGTTTTCCATGAATGGTTTAATGCAATCTTGAATGTTTGAGACTTTAATGGAATTATTTTTGCAGCTGCGATTTTATACCACCTACGGAGAGCCCGGAACGGAGCGGTCTGGGATGCCTATCTACCAAGGCCAACAAAGTTACTAGCGGTTGCAACGGCTACGATGAAAGCGTGGATAGATGTTCACCACCGTACCCCAATATGGCAGCCTACTGCCGGAATGCCGCAATCTTCAATGATTGCCGCAATCAGTTCCAATGCTTGGATGCCACTGCCGGCCGAAGAGGCTACTGGTCTTCCATTGCCAGCGCCACACAGCAGCCCGGAAAATCCATATGGTACGGTGTCAAGACCCATGAAGTGTTATATAGATGCAAGCTATCACCGTGGAACAAATGCAGCGGCAGTTGGTGCGATTCTCCTCGACGCCGACGGCCATTACGTATCAGCTTTCAGTGCCCCTCTAGTAGATTGTCTCTCCCCGCTCATGGCCGAGGCATTTGCATGCAAGGAAGCATTATCCTGGCTTAAAAGGCGGGATGAACAGTCTATACAAATTTACACGGATTGTCAACTGCTACAGAGTTATCTATCTGGACCACCAACCACATCGCGTCTATATCTAAGTTATGCTATTGATAATTGCAGAACCTACATATCTTCTTTTGCTTTCTGCTCGAATATTTAATTATATTCCTAGTTTACAGAACTTATTAGCTCATTCAATTCTTTAGCTACTACAGCATTTGATTTCGATACTACTATGTACTGGGACAATGTCCCACCAAACTCTATTTCTGGTTATCTATAAATACAACCGCTAGGTTGACCTTCAAAAAAAAAAAACTAGTAACTATTCTCACATATAATAACTGTATTTATTGAAATTATTCTTACAATATAATATATTTTAGGATATTATTGCAACGAGATCTCAAATCTAGGACTAAAGAGTATATATCTGACATACGAGTTGATTTATTTATTACAATATAATGGTCAAAGTACTTATAATGTCTCTGTACTATATCGTTCTGTTCAATTTAATTCTTGTATTTTTATTTTGTTTAATTTAGTCCCTATACTTTAAAAAGTGGTAAAATTAAAGACAATTGTCTAAATCTCATTAGGAACATGCTTGTAATTATTTGTTTTAGACATACTAATTTAATATATTGGTGATAAAAATAATTAATTTTAAATATTTACAAAGTAATATATGAGTAGGAATATAAATATCGTCAGTACCACGTAACCTAAGTTAATGGTAATATTAACACCGTCAACTATTATCCTTAATTACATCTCTCTTTAAAGTACAATGACTAAATTGAACAAAATAAAGATATAAAGACTAAAGTGAACAAAATCGTATAGTACAGGGACCTCGTAGGTACTTTAACTCAATATTATTCCTCTTAAATTGTAATCAAACTGGGATTAAGAACCAATACAAATAATGTATGTGAAAACAATTAATTAAATTTAAGAGATCATCAGTACTGTATAGTTAATATATGAGAACCAAGTGGCTTGTAGTTCATTGGTATCGGGTTGTTTCTTTAAGTAGGAGGTGATAAGTTTGAACCCCATTTGAGACACGTAATGTGTATATGTAGGGTATCCCTTTCTTTATAATAAAAAATATATATATGAACACATAAATGCATATTCTTTTTATATATTTATCTTATTTTATTTAGGTGGAGGAGAGCAAGGAATAGGATGAACGGTAAGCAATTGTTTTTTTTTTTTTTTTTTTTTTAACAACGATAAGCAATTTGTTTTTCTTAGTTTTATAAATTTTTAATTAATAATTTGAAAATTATAAAAAAAATGAAGATATACTATTTTTATTCATTATGTACTACAAAATCATCAGATGAATATTCTGTACGTGCACACAATCTTAGCTATCACGTGTACTATTAAATTTATTTATTTATGTATTTTATTTGACATACATTCTTTTTATAATTTCTAATTCAACTTGTAGTGTTTAGTAAAAAATTCAATATAGTTTTCGAATAGGAAAACTCTCTTGCCCCTCCTAATTTTTTTCTCCTAAATTTTCTTTATGACATATAGTTTCTAATTATTAGCTAGGTATTATGATTTAGCTGTCCTCACTAACTTTTAATAAAAGTTTAAAAAAAAAAAAGTAAAGTAACCTATCAAAAATAATGTTATGTTTTTTTAAGAGGTGGGTAGCATTACTCTTTCCAATATATGTAAAATTTCCATACTATTACTCCATCTTACTGATTAAATCAAATTTCTTTTTCTTACTTTTAAGATTTTACTAATTTGTTTTGTATTTAAAAGGCCGTATAATGTATTTTTAAATATATATAATTTTTATTCATTAATACTAAAATAAATTAGATTATAAAATTTTGAGTTAAATTTAATTAATCACACCTAAGCTATAAAATATGATTTATATGCGACATCATTTCACTTTTAATCCTTTTAAAGAACATTCTAGGTTAGTCTTAGTGTTATTATTGTGACCTAATTATTTTATGGTTATTCATAAAAATAAATAAAAAAAAAAAAAAAAAAAAAAAACATGTTTTTTTTTTTTATTACAAAAAAAAAAGGGAATACCCACGTACACTACCTATGCCTACACTAAGGCTCGAACCTAAAAGGTCCCACATAAAGGGTCAATTGGATACCAATGGACTACTCTGTCCCTTGAATTAAAGATTTAAAAAAAAAAATATATATATATATATATATAATATATATATATATATATATATATATATATATATATATATAAAATATAACCGGTCAATCACTTTATATCAAAAAGGACTAAACATCCTGATTAAACAAGTTCGTTGACGGAGAATCATGGCATAATAATATTGGAACTAACATTAGAGAAAAAAATTTAAAAGTGAAATGATAATTATGAATCTAAGATTAATTAAAAAAAAAAATCAAAGCAATTTAAGTCAGAAGTAATTAATTAGCTAGGCACATTATAAAATGAAATGAATATGATTTTGATATAATAGAAGAGCGTAAAATGTAATATGGATGGATGGGGTAAGGGGTTTGAATAATACGTAACTGGAGGCGGCGCTACATGAGTAGATGCGAGCCGAGGAGAGGAGGGCGGAGCGGCGGTGTTGGGTTGTCGTCGGGGCTGAGCCATAAAAAGAATGAGAGAAGAGGTATTAATTAATATTGGTTATTATGGATTGTTTGAAGTTTTCCAGAAGCCATTTCAGCGCGTAGGAGCTCGACTCGCTCTCGTCTATCCCCACCATAATTCTCTTCTCCGCTTTGCTGCTGCAACCTTCCCCTGCCGCCGCCGCCGCCATTATATTATTTCTCTCCATTATGCTCAAACCTAACCACCAGCACCTCTTTCGCTTTTTCTAGCTAGCTAGTATACTGGGATTTGTCGGTTAATGTTTATCGCACCCTAGTCGGTTCAAACAACGTAACAGGCCAGGTGTGAAGATAACATGTTATGTACGTGTCGTGTTTTATACATACTTTATTAGTCTTAATTTTATTTTAAATTAATCTTTTCAATCGATAAAATTTAATAGAAAATATCTGAAATACCTTTTAATTCTTCCAAGACCAAACTCTTAACCATTAGACTACAAATGTTTCTTATACCTTTTAACTCCATAGGCGTTGTGATTGAGGTATATAGCTGTAATTCCTTAAAATGTAAAGTCTCAAGTTCAAAACTCAGTGTAGAGACATTGACTCTTTACACTTAATAGATTAACACACAGTGTACACTTCAGTAGATTAACAGCTTGTTTGGTTCGCGGAATAGACTTGGAATGGAATAGCATTTTCAGAAATTGGGATATTCCTTCGTTTGGTAATGCATTTTATAATTTTTATTACCCTTGCAAGGAGAAAGGCTATTAGTAGACCCCCTTGATATTAACATATTCTTGAGTTCTCCAGAAGACTAATTTTCTTATTTACTACTTTACCCTTAATTAAGCTTAGAATACACTACTTTATTGTTAATTAAACTTAAAATATGTTTAGATCACAACACTCTCAATCAATTGTACACATCTCTTTGATATTTTTCTAAATTTATTGTTTATATATTGTATCTATGGTGAATGTATATGACATTTAACAAAAACTCAGATTAATACTGAATATTCATAGTAAGTAATCTATATTCCTAGGCAAATTAAATTAGAAGTGTATCAAGGAATTTGTAAGCAATCGATTCACACAACATCATTTTTCAAAGGATTATCATACAATGAATTGATGAACAAAAAAGAATACTCGTAAATTGTTAAATTGTGCAGGTCTTCACTTTTTTGCAGCCATGACTTCTCAAATATGTATATCTTGATCATTGTTCACCAACAATGATAGGATGATTAAACAAATTAATTCTCAGTCTTTTGGAGATAATAACATGAAATGGCGTGAGGGAGATCAGATAGAACTAATCCCATCTCCTTTGATATTGTAGATATGACTCTTACCCCAAAAGGCTGAATCCCCAACCCTAAGTAAGGCTCCCCACACTCCGATTGTAGATAGGACTCTTAATTATATGACAAGTTGTTGTATGAATCTTCCTTTGATAGTCAAAGATAAGACTCTTAATTATATGACAAGTTGTTGTAAAAAGATTCCTTGAATCTAGGATAATCTCATATCTTGAACAAACACAACTCCTTTGATAATGAAGATATGACTCTTAATTATATGACAAGTTGTTGTAGAAAGATTCCTTGAATCAAGCTTAATCTCACATCTTGAACAAACACAATCTCATACCTTGAACAAACACTCCCTCAGACTTTCAAATTCAGTTGCTCTTTCACGCCTAATCAGCTCAAAACTAGAGCTGTCAAAACGGGTCGGGCCAAGATCAACCCAATCCATTTTGATTTCGTGTTGAAATTTTTGGCACAACCCAGATAAGCACGGGCTGGCCGGCTAAACTGACCAACTCATTTTATTATTAATATAATTAAGTATTTAATATTTAATTATATTATTTTACAATTTTCTAATAATAATAATAATTTATATATACTAAGACTCTGTCAAAACAGGCCAAGATCAACCCAACCCGTTTTAAATCCAAGTTGAGATTTTGGGCACAACTCGTTTTAAATCCAAGTTGAGATTTGTGGCACAACCCGGATAACATATGGGCTGGCGGGGTAAACGGATCAATCCATTTTATTATTATTTAATTATATTATTTTACAATTTTTTAATAATAATAATAATAATTTAAATATACTAAGACTCAAACCTAAATTTACTAGTGAGGAATTACAAACTTTACCAATTAAGCACAATGAACTTATTGAGTAAATGTCATGTGTGCTTATATATAATATATGTTTAGATAATTAAATTTTAATTCATGTTCAAATAATTAGAATTTAATTTGTAATACAATTATAATTTATTTATTTATTTTACATTTAACACTAATATAATTTATATGTAATATTTTTATTTTATAACTTAATATTATTAAGTTATAAATTTATAAATTTTTTATAACTTTATATAGTTTATGTAATAAATAAACTTTTATTTAATATACAAATATATTAATATTTATATAAAGTTACAATTAATCATAGTGATTAATACTTGTAATAAACATAATATGACTAAGTTGTGTATGTGTGCGCGCGCCCGTGCGTTAAATTAATGAATAATAATGCAAGAATTTTCATACAGTGTTATTAGCATAGTTGGTTTCTATAATCTTAAAATGATTAAAAGGTTTGGGGTTAAATTTTTGTTATAAACATTAATTTTAAACACTAACCATATAAAATATAAATTTGGGGTGGAATTAAGAACCTATATAAGCCACCTCCCACCGTTAAACGGGCCGGGCTGAAAAATGACATCCCAACTTGTCAAAAACTCGGGTTAAATTGGCCCAATCTAAACGGGTTAGGTCCGTTTTGACGGCTCTACTCAAAACTCACGCCTAATGTAGCATAAATTAATTAAACAAACTAATTAGGTTAATTCCAAAGTCACGTGGATTTAAATACTTCTTCTTCAATAATAATAATATATAATTATATATTGGAGTTAGAATATAAATATCAAATTTATAAAAATATTTTTCATTATTATTATTTTGAATTCTACTAACTCTATTACATTGTAGTATCTGTTCATACATACTTTCTCAACCTATTGAAGCACAACGAGTCAACACCGCGCCTCCAGTGAGGCTCGATCTCATGACCTCCCCCATATAGAAGAGTCACTACATGTCATCTAAGTCACTACATGGCATCGCGCATAAAATACTAATATTGGGCACCTATTTTTGCACACGCGCATAAAAAAAATACTAGTTATTATTTATAAAAGGGAATGTAAATAAATGGTGATAACATAATAAGACTATATAGAAAAATATAACTAACTAATATAAATTATTATAACCTTAACATTATAAACCCTACAAGAAAAATGCACATAGATAACACTACAAGAAAAATGCACATAGAAACATAACTAATTAATATAAATTATTATAAACCTAATATTAAAAATCGTTATCTATGGTGCGTGAAACTTTTAACACTACCGATTTCAACAACACTCAATAGACAACGATTTTTAACCGTGTCGTTTCTAGAAAAGACAACGGTTAAAAAATCGTTATCTATGCGCGTGATTTACAACAACACTGATTTTAACAAATAAATTTTACCCCTTAGACAACGATTAAAAAATCGTTGTCTATGTGTATTTTTTCTTGTAGTGAAAATAAAGTATAAAATTGCACTGATCAATAATATTGTGTGTAATATATGTTAATTTTTATACAATATTGTAATTGCTATAGAATAACATTATTTAAAAACATATTTAATAATAAAATAATAATAATAATAATAATAATATATAATAATATGTTTTTTATTTTTTATTATTATTATTATTATTATTATTATTAATTATAATTATTATTATTATTATTATTATATATATTATTATTATTATTATATTATTATATATGGATTAGTTAAGAAGGCAAAATTGAAATAATTCAAGGTAATCTAAGATTACCTAAAAAAAATGGGGGTAATCAGATTACCTTGAAACATTAGCGCCACATCAACTTTAGGGGGCGTTTGGTTCAAAGTATCTCAAGATTACTAAGGTAATCTAAAAAGGTAATCTTAGATTAAAATGTTTGGTTAGGTAATCTGAGAGGGTAAGTAATGCAAGATTACTGCCACGTAAGAAATAAGAGTATATTTGAGTAATCTGATTACCAAGTTTTGGTTAGGTAATGTGAGATTACTTTTCAATATTCCAAAATTACCCTCATTTATTTCTCTTTAAGAAAACGTGATATACATTTTGCAACCGTGTTACAAAGTTCTGGAACAAATTATGGTCTACAGCACACAAGAGCCATACTGCTACCACTGCTTCCTCATTTTATTGCTTTTATTTTTTTGATATTAAAGTATATGTATGTAGCTTTAACGTGTTGGAGTTATGGATTTACTTAGCATTATTCGCTAATGTTTTAAAATATGTTTTCAGGTTTGGACTAGAGATGCAGTCCTACCGTTTATCTTAAAATGATATTAAAGTATATGTATGTAGCTTTACGTGTTGGAGTGGATTTACTTAGCATTATTCGCTAATGTTTTAAAATATGTTTTCAGGTTTTGGAGTAGAGATGCAGTCTTACCTTTATTTAAACTGATATTAAAGTATATGTATGTAGCTTTACGTGTGAATTATTCGCTAATGTTTTAAATATGTTTTCAGGTTTGGATTAGAGATGGAGTCCTATCCTTTTAATCTTAACTGATTCTTTGATGAATTTATAGTCTGGTTTATGTTTAGACTTGATGTAATAACCTTATGGATTAATGAACTTAGATTTTGTCTATGCATTTGGGTTAGAATGACCTAAGTGGGGCATAACACCCCTTCGAATTTGGTTTAGCTTCTGCATTTTGAGAATTTTTCCTTGTTATTTTGTATATTTCTGTATTTAGATTTGAGGGTGTTATAACATCATTTAAGAACCAAACATATCGACATTCGACATAATTTCATAAGGGATTACGTTGAAAAGAAAGATTTAAATATCTAATATATCCCTACAGAGAATCAAGTTACTGACATTCTTACTAAGCCTCTGTGTAAAACAAGATTTGGTACTTTGAGACATGAAATGAGAATGGTTGAACTGAGCTAAGTATCACTGATATTTAATTGATATTTATCATATGTGATACTAGGATTTAATTGTGCTCAAAATTGGTTTCCATTACAAATTGCATGAATATATAAGTGTTGAGTATTTATTTGTGATGTTCTGCCACTGCTGAGTGAAGTGGGTCTGCTGAAGACTGTCTCTGCCATTTATCCATATTCGAAGCTGCTCACCTATGAATTCTACCGTAATCTCAATGATGAGATAGACAATTTGTCTGGGGTGCGTCCGATGCAGATTTTCATTCGAGTAAAATGGTATGTTTTTGCCCTGACATGATCAACGAGTACTATGGCCTACAAGGAGTTCAAGAGGAAGCAATTACTGACTAGGATGTAGTGGCCAAAAACGATCACTGGTGGACAAGCTGATAGATGGCCTACTGGTGATAAGGATACTCTACCTAGCTCTCAGCTCCCTCCAAGTATGTGATTCTTCATCGTCTTGCGCTGCATAACTGGCTTCCTTCGGCTCATTTCCATACTGTTGGCAAGCAGTTGGCCAGTCTCTTATTCAGAATTGGAACAAAGATGACCATTGATCTGGGGTCGTGGATCTACTACCATATTCTCACTCTGATTCACCCTAGAGAACATAAGGTACGGCTGCCCTTTCCTAATTTGATTTTTGGAATTCTTAACATCTCAGAGCATTGAGCCTATGGCGAGCAAGGTGATCAGTCCGACCCTTCTCTATACGGTTGACCGACGTCTCTTGACTGGAGATCATATATGTGATGTTACACCGGTGATTACCCCCTCCAATTCTGAAGCTGATACAGTGGCGGATGACTCGCCGCATGCAAGAGATCTCCAACTCTCTATCCAGTTGAAGGCAAGAGTCTCTGAGCTCGAGACAGTTCATGGCATAATCGCTAAACAACTGATAGGGGCTCGTACAGAATTAGCCACCGTTCTTCTTGGTTTAAGCTGCATGATGAAGTTGCTCTGCTTTTTTGCTGATCCTGCGAAGTCTGACAGAGTGAGGTTCTGATGAGTGAGAGGCTTATTTACGTACTCTTATTGACAAGAATTAGGGCTTACGCTTTTGTAAGAGAGAAAGGTATAACACTCCATTATCGATGTATGAGATCTGATCTTTTGATTATACGCTCTTCTCTCCGAACCACAACATGTGTATTGGTGATTCATGATAGAAGAATACATGAAGAAGCAGATTTATTGTTGCTTAAACGAAAGCAACCTATTTACTATTCCTACATTTTTTTTATATCAAGTTGTGGGAAACAACTGAACAGATAGCGTCACTTGGAATGTGCACTGTATCTAGAGTTTGGCCATCTCAAGAAAGGATTTTCTTTTGATTCTGAATGTCAGATGCTTGCTCAATCTTCAACAATTTCACAACGTGTTTAACGGAGTTACGTACCTTGTGTGGTTGGGGCATTTGGGTGATTATTGTTGTTTCTCTTTAACGCTTTGTAACAATTGGAATTTATGATTTTAGTATGGAGTTGGTACGCACTTATGCTGATGTCATTTCCCCTCAGACGTAGATAGACAAATCACTGTAGGTGTCTAATATTGGGCTAAACATCTTTGTGTGTTGTTTTGTGTCGTTAAATCCCTTTTTATTAATCTTTTTCCAGAACGATCTGCTTACTTGTGACTGACTTTGTCAATGAATTAGTCAGTCCATTTCATCAAGTTAGTTATCTAGTTAATTGATTAAAAATGAGAAATGCAAAATTACATGGTAATATAGGAAGAAGTAATTCACCACTAGAAAAAAATTAACAATGTAATAGATGTCTTTCAACTTCCAAGTTGGTTTACTTGCTTGTGTTGCATTGCTTGTTAGAATAGGCCCTAAGATCTCATTGTGACATGTCCGTCCCATCTAGCCATTCCAATGGTATAAATCAGTTCAGATTGGCAAATAACAAGCGCAGTATATTCACATGAAATTATAAAGAGACTGACACAAACCTGGTTGTCCAGTGTTTTCTCAATCAACTAGCATCGGATTGTCTAGGCTGTTCTTGAAGTAAAAGAAGCTTAGCACAACCGAAGAATCTGTTTGGACAAAAACAAAACAACAGAGAGAAAGTAACATTCTTGTTCAGACAAGAATTTCACATTTGCTCGTTGAAGCTTGGACCTGTATGAGATAATGCTTTAGTTTGAACACCTTTATTAAGCATTTATCACTAAATATACCCTGTGTATATTTATACATGACTTGTAGGTATGCATAGTTAAAATATATTGATAGGTACATTTGGCACTCAAGATGTTTTCCAATAATTAGAAAGGCATAAAACTAAGTGGGGAAATACGACAAAAGTAACACAATAATTACAAAAACGAGTAGCACTGCTTGCTCTCCTTGTAAACAAAAGAAGAAATGCTGGGAACATTTTAGGATAGGGACTTGAATCAATCTGTATAACCCACCAAGTGGATCACTTCTAACATGCCTGCTATAGCTATGTTCTGGGAGGGCTCCAATAGCCTGCCCACCAAGCCTGGCCAATGCCACCAGGCTATTGGAAAATGATCCACCAAGTTGCAGGCCTTGTAGCTGCATCCATCCATTGTGCATTGGACTTTACCCCTCTTCTCATGATTCACGACCTTCCTTGTGCCCTTCTCCAATCCAAGCCTCTCAAGAAAATTTTCATTGATCGTACTAGAAAAATCAACCAACCATCTGAAAACAGAAAAGTTAATAACTGAATATGACAGTTTAATGGCTATTCTTGATAAGGTCAATAAAAAGCACTACTCTAAATGCATGTATGCTACAATTAAAGTCAAGAAGTTCTGCAGTTTCTGACTTTTGATGATAATATATAAATAATACAGTTCACTAGCTTAATATCTTAGTTCAGCAGTCAAGCAATGTATGCCATTGGACAAACAATTCTTAACTCAAGTCTCCAAGACTTACCAGATGCCAAATTCAAACAAACTCTAGTAACTCTACAACACACAACATAACCATTCTTTGCTCAAATCCACTGCACATTAACTAACGCACACTGTTAGTGCTATAAACCCTAAAAAATTGGGAAATTAAAACAAAATAATAAAAATTATTAACCATTCGGGGAGGGGTAGCTCTGGATGTACAATAATAATAAAACACACATACATTATTAACCATAAAAAAGGAAAAGAAAAAACAAACCTGCATGTTCGCGGCAGTGGACGACGGTGGCTGGGGTAGGGGGATGCCGGCTGTGGCTATGGCTATGGCAGCGTCGGCGGAAGAAAAACGACGGTCTACAGTGAAGAGTGAGTTGTGGCAGTGGCGTCGTCGCAGCTATGGCGGTGGAGAGTGCGCTGTTACGTGGCGACTTTGAGGCAGAGAAGAGAAGGCGTGGGGATTGGCGGCCTAGGGAAATCTTTTGGACTGGGCAACTAGGTTAAGAATTTAACTTGAAATAAAAATTTAAGAAACAATTGCGAAGGAATAATTCTGTCTTAATTCCATCGCAATATTTATATTTTTTAAAAAGAAATCCTTCTTTCGCAACGGATAAAATCATCATTTCTGCTTCATTTCGCGACGGAATGTCATTCTATCGTATTTTTCGTCGCTAAATGAACGACGTAACTTACATCCATCGCAAATTTCATTGTGAAATATTTTACCGTCAAGATTTTGCGGGTTTAATTTTTCTCTTTGTGCCAAAAATCACGATGGAAATAATTTTCGTCGCAAATTCCGTTGTTAATTTGCAACGAAAACTATTCCGTCGTAATATCCATCGTTATATGGCGACAGAATAGTTTCCGTTCGCAATTCGTGATTTTTCTTGTAGTGGCCCTAGTCTCCAAGCAAGCTTATCTAGTCTTTCTTCTTCAACTTGATCCTCTAGAAATCTCCAAAACCCTAATGTAAGAAAATGAAGGCTATTTCTTGTGATTGAAGAAGATGAAGGCTATTTCTTGTGATTTTGGAGAGGAAAATAGCATGAAGGAGATGATAGAGTAGAGTAGGGATGAAGACAAAGTGTAAGGATGATATTTTGTAGGGATTGTTAGGATAAGACATTAGATATATCGTAGTATATATATTAGGTAAAGACTATAGTTGTAGGAATGGATATTATATGGTGTAAATAGGCTATTTAATCCTTATAAAACCATGGGCTAATATTATATAAATTGGGCTAGAAGACATATGTTATATATTATAACGAGAATTAAAGCTAAGGTCCAAAGATATTTTAGTTTTAGAAAATTGGCTTTAATTAAATTCATATAGGCTAGGGAATTAAATTACACTATTAGAATTTGAGCTAATTAAAAAACGCCAAATCCCTTACAAAATTGTTAGGAAAATAATTATAGAATATTAAATATGGGTGTCACAAATTGACCATAAGGATCGAAAAGAAGAAGCCATTGTTGGAAATTTGGGATAGGGTAAGGGAAGGTGATGAAGTTGCAAACTCCATGATTTTATAGATGGAGAGGAGCAGAAAAACAAAGGGGAGGTAATGCTCTACTCTTCACGCTTTTACACCCCGGAGGAGAAAAAAACAATGGTCTGCTACTCTGCAGCTCCACGCTTTTAGTCTTTTACACCGAGGAGAAAAAAGAATGGGTTGCTATCCTTTTATACTAA
>VALG01011980.1:0-63030 GCA_009835305.1 Ipomoea purpurea
AATGCTGAACTGTTAAAAGTATCATTTTAATTACACTACATGTATCAATTACTTGCAGGACGTTTTGGTTGGAGGGGGAATTATGTGGGAAATGAATTGTAATTTCATGGGAGTTGAATTAATGGGAATAAGTGTGAATTTAAATTTCAGTGTTTGATTGACAGGAATAGAATTACTGGGAATTTCAATTCATGTTTGGTATACATGTGAATTGAAAGGGAATAAGTAGTATAAAGTAAAAATATCATTATTGTTGTTAGACATTAATTTTAAGTTATAAAAAAAAAAAAAAAAAAAAAAGGTGTAATTTTGATTCATTACTATCCTTTTTCCCAGAAATTAAAATCCTAGAGGGACATGGGATTTTAACTCATTAAAATGGGGGAATTAAAATTCCATGAAATTGCAATTCTCTCCAACCAAACTACGAAATTTAATGCCTTTGGAATTAGGTAAGAATTAGGGCAAATTATGCCCTGGAAACGTGTTTCACCGTGAATGGTGAACACAAGGCCAAACGACGTCGTTTTTTAGACAAAAAATAAAAATTCGCGGATGTGGAGTTAACGGCGCGTGTTTGATCAAATTATGAATTTTGTTATGAGATTATGAATTTTCAGAAAATTCATAATCGCATAACAGAAAATTCATAATCACATAACTGAAATTCATAATCACATAACTGAAAATTCATATCGCATAACAGAAAATTCATATCTTATAACAGAAAATACATAATTTCATGGTTCCAAAGTGAATGTGTAGGCATGGTTCCAAAGTGAATGTGCAGACATGGATTCATAATTTTATGAATGTCGTGATTTCGGACGGGAATGTGTAGGCATGTTTCCAAAGTGAATGTGCAGGCATGAATTCATAATTTTATGAATGTCCGAAATTATGAATGTAATGAAATTCATAATCTCATAACAGAAAATTCATAATCGCATAACAGAAAATTCATAATCTCATAACTGAAAATCCATAATCTCATAACAGAAAATTCATAATCTTATAACAGAAAATTCATAATCTCCATGGTTCCAAAGTGAATGTGTAGGCATGGGTTCCAAAAGTGAATGTAGGCATGGATTCATAATTTATGAATGTCGTGATTTCGGACGGGAATGTGTAGACATGGTTCAAAGTGAATGTGCAGGCATAAATTCATAATTTTATGAATGTCGAAATCTTTGTTCACCTCAATTAAAGTGAAATCACAAATGTGAAAATGAAGAAGAAAAGTCACGCAATTAATTAAAAAAAAAATAACAATGTATTACAACCGTTGGGACACCGTGTTCACCATGAACATAACAATTGAAAAATTAAATGAGAAGGGAATTTAATCCTCTGACAAAACTCCTATTGGGTTAGGATGCGGCTACTACATTTTATTAAAGGCCAGTTGGTAATACGGAGTATATTTATTATTTCTGAAATGGGACTTGAAAAAATAATAAATGTAAATAATACCAGTTAGGATGTGGCCTACCAAATTTCACCAATTCTGGTACGCCTATTTTTACAATATATTCTTTAAAAAACTTCCAATTTTATTTTACTTAATTAAACATTTCGAAACAATAGTAAAAATTAATTTTATTCTTGGAACTTTAACAGTTTGAAATAATGTTTAATTAAATAAAATAAAAAAGACATATTAATATTAATAAAATTAAATTGTTTGAATAAATTATATTTTAACATTGTTTCTAAAATGTAATAAAAGGCATGTAACTATGTTTTTTTGAAAATAAAAGGCATATACTATGTTTTTTAAGGACAAAAACACGCCTTTATGTTTTGTTATCAACTAGATTCCAACCCAACCACCAGGACTATGTGGTCTAAATGGTACCCGGATTTAGACTTCCATTTGGAAGGTTGTGAGTTCGAGCCTCTCCTTTGTGTTTTCAGTAGGTTGAGAAGTATAGAACACATACTACAATGTAATGAGCTAGTGGCATTCCATAAAAAAAAAGATTCAACCCAACCACAACTCTTTTAAATTTCAATTAATATTTTTTATTTTAATTTAAAAAAACTTAAATATTAAGAAACAAAAGCAAATACATTGTGACAGATGACATGTAGTGATCTGTCTCATATGGGAGTCATAATAAGCCTACAACACACATGAACGGGAAAATTATGCCCTGGAAACGTGTTTCACCGTAAATGGTGAACACAAGTCCAAACGACGTCGTTTTTACACGAATTTTTTTTTAGCTAATGTGCTGTTAACTGCGTACGTTTGATCAAATTATAAATTTTCTGTTATGAGATTATGAATGTAATGTAAATTCATAAGCTCATAACAAAAATTCATAATCGCATAAAAGTAAAATATTTATTAAATTATAAATTTTCAGTTATGAGATTATGAATTTTCTGTTATGAGATTATGAATGTAATGTAAATTTATAATCCTCATAACAAACATTATAATTTCATAAAGAAAATTCATAATTTCATAACAGAAAATTCATAATCTCATAACAGAAAATTCATAATTCATGGTTCCAAAGTGAATGTGCAAGCATGGATTCATAATTTATGAATTCCGTGATTTCGGACGGAATGTGTGGCATGGTTCCAAGCAGGTCTGGTTTTTAGTTTTGTGTGGCCCGTTCTTAAAATAAATGAGGCCCTATCAAAAGCCTAATTTTTTTCTAATAATAATCAAAGGATTTTTTGAAAAAACAAAGATGTCGCAAGTTAGAATTGAACCTTAAAACTCTCTAAAGAAACACAATAGTTACATGTTTCTACCATTCCTCCATGCAATTTTTAAAGATTAATTATAATTTTTATGCCTTTTAATATCTTAACTAGTTAATTAAAAAGGAATAGGGGTCAAATAGGCCACTGAACTGCACATCAAAGTGCAATTAGGCCATCGAACTCAAAAACAATGCAATTGGGTCCCTGAACTACACAAAATCATGCAATAGGTCCAAATGACTTGTTTACCTGAATGCAGGTTACCAATTTTTAAAATAATTTATAATATATTTTAAATAAAAAATTAATTAAATTATATAATTTAAAAAAAAAAAAAAAAAAAAAAAAACTAAAACTGCCGGAGCCGAATCGTCTCCGGCAGTCTTTCGTCTCCCTGGCCGGCAGACGAAAGCTTCGTCTCCGGCCATGGAGACGAAGAGCTTCCGTCTCCATGGCCAGGAGACGAAGCTTCGTCTCCCTGGCCATGGAGACGAAGGCTTCGTTTCCATGGCCGGAGACGAAGCTTTCGATCTTTCGTCTCCGGCATGGAGACGAAGCTTTCGTCTCCGGCCATGGAGACGAATAGACCTTCGTCTCCATGGCTAGGGAGACGAACCTTCGTCTCCATGGCCGGAGACGAAGAGCTTCGTCTTCCGGGCCATGGAGACGAAGCCTGCGGAGACGATAAGTCTCCGGCAGTTCTAGTTTTTTTTTTTTTTTTTTTTTTTTTTTTTTTTTTTTAATTTAATTAATTATTTATTAAAATTATATTAAAATTTATTTTTTAAAATTGGTAACCGCCACATCAGCACAATTTCAAGTCAACAGGTCATTTTAGACCTAATTGCATGATTTTGTGTAGTTTAGGGACTCAATTGCATTATTTTTGGAGTTCGATGGCCTAATTGCACTTTCGTGTGCAGTTCAGTGGTCTATTTGACCCTTATTCCAATTAAAAATTAAATATTGGACCCTCTAAAATTTGGGGCCGTACTGTTGGGCTGCTTGCACAGCCAAAATCGGCCCAGGTTCCAAGGTGAATGTGCAGGCATGAATTCATATTTTATGAATGTCCGAAATCATTGCTCACCTCAAATTAAAGTGAAATCGCAAAATGTGAAAATGAAGAAAAAAATCACGCAATTAATTAAGAAAAAAAATAACAATGTACTAACTATTGCATGAATGGTGAACACAGTTCCATGGCATAAAGATTTCACACATGATAACAAGTATTAAGACTCGTAAAAGAGTGCAAAGTCTCAAACCAAAGACCACCAAAATATTTATATAATTAATGAAGCAAATGGATTGAATTTATTTTGGATTAAATAATATTTGGATTTTGGAGTGTTATTGCTACCAAATTAAAAAATAAAAAAATATTTGGACTATTTCTTTACTTGGAAGAATCAAGTAATGAAGGGGGGGCTTTGTTTTTCTAAGCATAGGGTTTTGGAGTTGTCGTTTCTCTCACAAGTCTCAACTTCTTTTTCAATTCTTCTTCTGCAATGCAGGGTGGGGGTGGGGGTAGGGTTGGGTATCAGTACGATTCTTTCCTGTCGAGTTCAGCAGCTGCCGACATCTCCGGCCGGGCCCCACCCACGGGGCTATCCTCCTTCGCTCCGCTGCGGCCATGGCGCGAGCTCTTCGCCCGCCCATCCTTGTACTCCATTCCGCGCACCTTCGCCGATGTCACCGCTCGCCTCCGCCGAAATCTCAACTATTTCCGCATGAACTACGCCCTAACGATGCTCATCATACTCTTCCTCAGCCTCCTATGGCACCCGCTCTCCATGATTGTCTTCTTAGTCCTGTTCGTCGCCTGGTTCCTGCTCTACTTCTTCCGCGACGGACCGCTCGTGATATTCAGTCGCACGGTCGACGATAGGGTTGTGTTGGCTGTTCTCAGCGTGCTCACGGTGGTCTGCTTGGTGTTCACTCGCGTATGGCTCAACGTTCTGGTGTCGGTTCTGATTGGAGCGGCGATCGTTGCTTTACACGCGGCGTTTAGAGTCAACGATGATCTTTACCTCAACGAAGATGAAGCTACGCAGGGCGGATTGCTCTCTTTCGACGGTGCTTCCACGCAACCCGCTCGCACTAGGGTTTGAAATCTTCAAGTCCAGTGAAGTGATTTTCTTCGCATTTCAAGTCCAGAAGGCTCAAATGCTAGGAGTGAAGTTGTAATTGTAAGCACTCATTGTAGATACAGTATTTTGAATGCACAAACTTACATTTTAAGTGATTTGATTGCAGATCAATTCAATAATGATTTATCTCAGTGTTCAAAATTTATCCAATAGAGAAACTCCTCTGTTTATTACATATCAACATGATAGTAACAATATCAAATGCATCTCTAAATCATTGAGGTTAGAGTACAATTGGAATTTGGAATAGAAATACACTGCAAACCATTGTAGAAAAACATTCCAAAGAGCAATTCAAGATGCCAGATCCTGCCTTGCAATGTAACATGCTGGGTCATGGGGTCAAGTAAGTCATATTTTATGCCCAATGGTATGTAATATGTTCTTGCTCGAATTGGTAGTTACCCTTGCTGGAATTTTGATGCACAAAAAATTAACAGTGTCTGCATACTTGATGCCTGGTGGGTATTAAGCCCATAAACCGTAGTGGAACATTTGAAGTATGCTAATCTTACTCTGAATCATTGTTTGGTCTAATCTTTAGTGTTGCTTATTATTTCTCTGGTGAATGGTTATGATGTTATTTCAGTGGAATTAATTTAGGAGTAGCTAGTTTAGTAAGTGGGACACTGATCACTTGGTATTCCAGTCTAGTAGTTGTGTCGCTGAGGAAATGGAATAGTAAGAAGCACACAACATATCGGCACCTTGCTCAATATTGTGTTGTTGACATTGTTCAGTTGTCATAAAATGAGGCCATCATTATATGAACATGCGCTTTATTCTCTCAATCTGTACTCCAACTCGACTATGAATCTATGACTACTAGTGTATTCATACTTGTGTGGATTCAATTGTAAGATTTCTTTTTAATCAACAAGAGGCTTATCCTAACATTGTTTGATTTTGTTGATAACTGCAGTTCTATAGCCAGTCCAGGTGACAGTGGTATACTGTGATATAATTACAGTCTTATCTGAAATACTTAATTGAGTTAATTCTGCTCATCCTTGTCTTCCACATTAGTAGATGTGGTACGACACTTTCAAGCTCTTTGCTGGCAATATACTAGTACTATCACCCTAATGGGAACCGAACTTCACAGCATTTCATCATTATTTGTGGATCTTTTGAACTTGTTTTATCTCAGGTCCCAGACATTCATTCACTGAGATGGGTAAATGTGGTAAGTGACAGCACCTTAACATCATTTTGACTTTAGAGTCCTTAGAAAACAGCCTGGGTAGAGTTCTTTCTTTTAAAGTTCAATCTTTCTAGAAAAGAAGGTTGATAGAAGGTTAATCAATCATTGTGTTCAGGGAAGCTCATTTTCTTTCTACAGCATTCAATGCTCTTGGGAGAATTGCATTTTCTTTCAGAAATGCAATGCTGCGAGCAATACAGGTAAGATGTGTAACCACACATGTCCTTGTCATTTTCTTTCCAATATAAGTATACAAAACTTTAATTGGAGGGTTACGCCACCCCTTTGTCTTTTCCGGCAATTAGCTTTCTTTTGGGTATTGGGCATTTGGTTTAGAAGTTCAGCCTTATATTGTAGCTTCTCTTACTTCTCCAAAGTGAACAACCTCAACATCTTTGCAGTGATTCAAATATTACAACATTTTTACACTTGTGAGACTTAAATTGGAAGAATTGTTAGTGATTGTCTTATGCTAGATCTAGAATATGTGGTTTCTTTGCACAATTAATCCTTTCTCAAGAACATCTCAAGAGGATCATTTGCACATTACTTAAATATCCGATCTTCTTAATCATTATATCTTAGATGTATTGCAGGCAAACATTTGCATGTTTTGAGGAGATGATGCCATCATCCCGGTCTATTCCGGCTTGCTTTCACCTCTCTCCACATGGGGCTAAAAACTCTCGTAGCTGCAGCAATGCCTTTCTTTGGGGATTTTGTTTCTATATGCGGAGCCATTGGGTTTACACCATTAGATTTTGTGTTGGCACATCTAAAAGCCCGGAAAGGATTCGGTGTCATTCAAGACTCCAGCTGCCGGTAATTCTGGGTTAGCATTGATAATTGGTATGTAGTCATTCCAATCTATTCTACAACCACGTTATTCACTCTCTAGTACGATATTACATTTTATTAAAGGAGTTGGTAGTACGAAGTATATTTTATCAGTGTCCTGAAGTGGATATTTGAAAAAATAAATGCAAACAAGTGTAGTTGGGATATTGCTTTCTGGTCTAAATTTCACCATCTGTGGTACAGCTTGCTGAAAGTATTAAACTACTCCCCCCTCTCCCCCCTTTCCCCCTAAAAGCATCTCTCTTAATATACATCTCATATGAAATAATCTTTATTTATTTTAATTTTTAAATATAGTTAACTTCTTTTTTTTTTTTTCATTTTTATTTTTATTTTACATAAGATGGATGGGAACACCCCCAGCAAGCGACCTAGACCTCTACTTGGCAGTAGTTATATTGTGAACGTCTAAAAATTTTATCATTTCATTTTTTACTTTTCTTTTTGTATAAATAAAAATTAATGTATAAAAAGATATACTCCGTGTCATTTAAAAGCTTTAATAGAAATCTTTTAAATGACATTCATTTGAATATTGAGAGTTGCTGACAAATAAGGTGAAAAGAAATATATAAAATGAGAAAATAACACTTTTGTCCTCTTAAATATATGCTTATAGTGTTTTTCACTCTTGAATTATTCATGTATTCACAACATTCCCTTTAATTATTTTGAAAGTTGTGATTTTTTTCTTCTCCGGCATTTTGACCCTTAAAAATAAGGGTATAATAATTATTTCAAGTCACTTTCCTTCTCCAATAATTTATTGAATTAAAAAAAAAAGAGCAAATACAAATTTTGGTCCCACGAATATTAGCAAAATGACAGTTTTGGTTCACATGTTTAATTCTTATCTATTTTCATCTACGACTGTTATTTTAGTACCAAAAATCATCACGCTGGTCACACCTCTATTTAAGACAGTCGAAATCTAAAAATTGTAAGGGTATTTTTGTCTTTTTCAACATAAGATTCTAATTTGAACAAGAATAAAGGAATTTAAGCTCTAAAATAGATCACAATTCTCAGTTCTCTTCCTCATCCTACCTTAATTTGTGGAGGAAAATTACAAATTGGATAGATCTTAGAACTTAAATTCCTTTATTTATGCTTAAATTGGGATCTTAATTTGAAAAAGAACGAAAATACCCTTAATAAATTTCATATTTCAGCATGCCTTAAACGAAGAGATGACCAATGTGATGAACTTTGACACTAAAATAATAGTTGAAAATTGGTACTAAAATATAGTCGTTGATGAAAATTAGTAAGAATTAAACATTTGGACTAAAATTGTCATTTTGCTAATACTTGTGAGATCAAAATTGGTATTTGCTCAAAAATAAAAAATAAAAAATAAAACAAAAACAGACATCATTTGTAAATATTATAATTATAATTTTAAGCGAATGCTATTAATAAATTAAAACTTAAACACAAATTTAGTACATTTACAAATATTATAATTATTATTTGTGTTTTAGTTTTAACTTTGTTATTAGAATTAGCGTAATATTATAATTATAATATTTGTAAATGATGTCTGTTCTTTTTCACATATACCTAATAATTTGTTAGAGAAAGAAAGTAAATGAATTACTTTGTTATTAATCGTCAAAATGTCTATTTAACATAGGAGTGGGGGATGGTATTTTCTAATAAATTCTGGCAAGGTATGTTCAAGGGTGTAGGAACTAAGCTCAATTTGCTTACTACCTATACCCTTAGACAAATGGTCAAGGGTGTAGGAACATAGTCTGACCCTCAGTTAGTTTGGTTGCATTATAGAAAAGAGATGATAGTCCATTTGAGAGATAATCTCAAATAAGCTCAAAATCGAATAAAGCACTATGGGGAAGATTTGAGAGAGTACTGCAGGAAGGAGATTAGATTTACTTGGAGACAAGGATCTATAGAGGATAGAGTTGTTAAAATAGGCTTAGCCCACTGGGCTAGTTCTCCTGTCCCTAAAAACGGGCAAGGTATGTTCTAAAATTTATGACCCGTTAAATTGACAGGCTTTTTAGCACGTTCCACCAAATAGTGGGCTTTGGCGAGGCAGGCTTAACGGGCCCATGGGGTTCGCCTTGTGACAGAGAGTTGCGAACTAGTAACTAGCATTCCCATAAGAACCTGCGAACTTCTGAAGGAATGCACGGTAAGTTCTACATGAATACACAATAACTACTCTCAGGCATATCTGAAGAATGCACACAGGTGTATACATTCAGGTATATATTCTGTGCATTCATGTAGTAGGTGACATGTATTCATGTAGTAGCCGCAGAGCTAGAATAGTTGTGCATTCATGTAGTACTTACCTGTCCATATATGAAGGCTGGTTCGCACCTAAACGAGACCCAAATGGAGAGCCTGCCCTACCAGCCCGCTTTGACGGCCAACGACTCTAATTGAAGGGGAAGAGAGTGGTAAATTCAGTTATGAGGGTTGCATAGCCATCCCACTTGCGCTGTGGAGTTTGTTATCAAGCTTTGTCATATTCCATTTCAAATTGTATTTTTTTCAGTTTGTGGATGGTTGGATTATGATATGCTAATTGAATGAATCTCTTATTCCTTTCTTCATGATGGTTGGATTAGTCTGTGACATGATTCATCTCAGTGATCAAAATGTATACACTGGAGAAAATCTTCCGTTTATTACTTCAATAACAAACTCATATCAATATGACAGTAACAATATAATATCAAATGCATCCCTAAATCGTCAAAATTAGGGCACAATAAGAATACAAATACACTACAACACTATGAGCTACTTAATATCTTTCTGTGAACACTAAAAAGATAACTGAAAGGTATGCAATAAAAAAAAAAAAGTATCTTCAAGAAGGAACCCGACGTCCATATGCCAACACCATCACGAAATCCTTGGCTGATGAACCGATTGTGGCAGATACTCTTTCAGGAGTAGTCATTTGAAGCCACAAATCAACTAAGTTATTCAGCTGTAATGTGGGGACGATTGATTTCCCATGCATCTAATTTCAACCTGCATTTCAATCAACAAACAATCAGCAGAATGTACGTAAAATTGGAAGTTACAACTACAGATTGTCTACCATCTAATCGTTCGTGCTTTGCAGAATTAGCTTTGATATTAAAAGGCAGAGCGCAACATGAATATGACTGAAAGATGGGTAGGGGGTAACAAAAAATGCTAAACCTCGCCAATAAACTCATGACCACAAAGAACCTATTCATTTGGCCATTGCATTTTTTTTTTTTTTTGGTTAGACCACGAGGTGTCTAAAGCCCGTACCATACTCAGATCAATCCCGTTCGCACTGGGCCGGCCAATTAAAAGGGCAAAGTACTTGCCATACAAGAGATGGTTTTGAACTCCTGACCTCTCTTAAGAGATGAGAATGCACGGCCACTCACGCCAACCAAGCTAGTTACCATTGCATTTGCTTTTAAATAATATACTTCTGAAAATAGGTTTCAAGTTCCAGTGATACAAATCAATTTTCACTCAAAATCTAACTAAATGCAACAATAAGTCTGACTAGTCATTTGACTATTGCATTCACTTCGGCAAAAACATATCTGATAATAGACTTGTTAAAGCTAAGTGATGCAATCAATGTTCATTTAAACTTTAACCAAATGCAATTACGTCTGATTGCTTAAAAAGATTAGCAGAACCAGTTGGGAAAAGGATTAGTTACTTACCTCATCCTCACTCTTCAGATCCAACTTCCTCATCAGGTACTTTTGGATGAAAGAAACTGGAATGCTCCCATCCCTGCCACAAAAATGAAACAAGTATAAAACCAAGCTCTCTACTATGTTCAAATCAGTGGCTCCCCCCAGTAGCCCCCGCATATAATATATGGGTACATAAATAGAACCATCACTCTCAGAGAATAACAATGATGATACATTCCAAATACATGGATACTAATTTATGAATGTCTTCATCAAGAAAATGCCAGGTGGGAGCTTATATACCAAAGCAGAATTAAATCAATGGTGTAGTATCACATCGAAATGAAACTAAAAGATTTCCGCTGCAGGCAGGGGGAGGGGGGAAGGCCAGAAGGGGATTTTACTCCATTTGAAGAAATGAAGATGCAAGAAAACAAATAGAAACAAGAATGAAAAGCACATAATGCTTCAATCCTCATGCTTCAGCTTTGCAAAATTCCATTTATAAGAGAACATGTGTTTTTTTATGGATTCAAACTTCAAGCGATCAAAAAAAAGTTTCATGGTTTTACAGCTTTAAACTGCAGAGGCAACTTCATACACTAATAAACATACACTGATGCTTCATGATCTTTTCTATGTGTTGGCTGACTGAATGGATCATAGAAGGTGCAAATAGTGCTTCCCCTACTCTGTCCACTTCTATCCTTTGATAGCATGAAATTTCCCAGATAATGATACATTAGGAATAAGAGAAGAGATATAAGTGAGAATGGATCTAGAGCACTCACCTTTATTCTTAAGTAGCTTGCAGAAATCTGGGGCAAGGGTGCTTCTCCTTCCCTGAACCAATGACATGGAGAATTAGACACCAACGAAAGAAGAAATAAAATGCATTAATAAATACATTTTTTTCTTTCCAAATAAATAAATCTACAGAATCAAGAGATAAAAATAGATTCTCACTCGTTTGCAGAGGCTAGCGAGAACCAAATTGGAGTACTCCTCTCACATATAGGAGTTGCTGCATCAAGCACATCTTGTGGTGAAACATTGAAGTCCCCAAAATTTGATGCCTTCTTTTGAATTCTTCTGACTTTTTAGGTTTTTCTGATTCTGGAGGAGCAGATCACTGTTATTCTTTTTGTCTTTAACATTTAATTTATGTCCATGCTGCTTTGACTTTGCGGGTTTGTCCCTCATTGTCAGCTACATGTGTATGTTCTGATTTGACAGAACCTTGTGAAATAGACCTTGAAACTTGCTCCTATTTGCAGCTTCAAACAAACAAGTTAGGGGCTTCCATAAATCAACTTTCCCTTCCCACTGTTCTGAACCATTCTCTGTTTCTTTATCAGGCTTATGATGGCTAGATGGCTCAGCATTAGAAGAGTTCTGGAGGGAAAAAAAAAACAATGAGAAACAGAATTCCTAGACACAATGATGATGGGAGAAAAAAATAAAAAAGCAAAACCACAAGAAATCCCCAATACAAGGCACTATACCAAGCATCTAAACTACAAACCTTTACCTGTCTTATATTCTGGGCGAACTTGTTCAAGGTCTCTGGTGAGCTAGAGCCATCAGGCCGATCTTCACTTGAACCTTCCTCATTCTTGATAGGCTTCTCAATTGAAAAATTGGAACCTCGTAATGATTTTCTTGCAATGGATTTTGATCGTCTTCCTGTTCATACCAGTGGTGGGTTTTAGAAACTCTGGGTGTACTAACCACTAATGAAGAAAGAGATCTCTCCTTTCTCCTCACTGGTAATGAAACTGAAGGTACAATTTCAGGTGCCTTCACCTTCTGCCTCTTATAAGGGAAGATCTTTGCCCTTACATCTTGCAAATTATGATCCGCTCTGGAAACAATATAAATCAACTCATGCATTAGTATTCATAAATTTTCTTGGTCAAGTTTCACTTACTATAGTCCCAATTTGTGTTAGCTATAACCAGAAGAACCAGAACAAACTTCATGCTTTGGAACACATGATATCAAAAGAGATCTTTTTTTCTTTTATGGGAATTGGGGTAATCATAGTAGATTATCAAAACAGCTCAGTTATTCACTACAACTAACATTTCTGGGATTTTTTATTTTTTTTTTTCAAGTGAAAGAATGTCTTAAAAGGTATTCACAGATTGGATTTTGAAGTAGGGGGTTATGGGAGCGAACAGCAAGCCTACTAGCATGCTCCCATCCAGGCTTAGATTGCAATAATAAATAAGTTATTAACTAAGAGAAGTACATGAAAACTATCCATTTTTGCAAACTTATAAAGTTTCCAAAGAAACAGGCATAATCTGACATTGATTACAAAGATATAGACAAAGAGATATCAACATTTCCTAGTTGCAGGGAACTAGATGCAAAGTACCTTAATACCCCCAGAACTATTCCGAATTTTCTCAGAATGCACCAATATAAACTATAAAAAAAGAAGAAGATAAGAGCTACAATTCCATCGATTTCTTTCATTTCTCTTAGTTCAAAAATGTGATACTGTAGCAGATGAGAAATTGAAAAATCTCAGAGCATGGTATTTTCCACTGAGTACTTGAACAATGCATTTTCATGTTAAGAACGGAAAAGGAAGAGGTAGTAGCTAGAGCTGTAGAAACAGTCTGACCTCAGTTTCTCAACCGGGACAAACCCAAATCAATGTTGCATATTGGGCAACAATCCATTTCCTCATCTTGAAGCTTCTTATAAATGCACTTCCTGCAAACTATGTGAAGTTCCAAACAGACTGTCAACAAAAGGTTTCCAATTCCATCCACAAGATATTCAAGTTGGCAAAACAAAGTCATAAACATCTATTTACTAAAATAAAAATGACAATCATAAACCATTAAACTCAGGTACATCTTTAAGCATAGAAAACAAGGACAAAATAGCAATGGAGCATAATTTCTATAGGAAAACAAAGAGACTTAGATTCTTGGCCAAACTTCTATAGCACTAATTTAGCTTCCAACATGTATAACCATCAAACAACTACATAAAATGTAAACAGAATGGCAGAAACACAAACACATAAACCAAAAAAAGAATGCTTCTAAAAAGCTCAGGTTGTAAATTTCCCAGCTAGACATTCTTCTATGAAGCATTTACCGCATTAATCAGATTGATGAAGCAGATAACTCATATCATTCTGAGAACTAGAACGCAATCAAAGCATAACCAGATTAGAAAAGCAAAATAGAGAAACCAGTATCATAACCAACAAAAAATTGACGCAATTCGACACAGGAATACACAGCGAAGGAAATCCGAAGCACAAGAGAGATCGAGCGAGAGAGACTGACACGTATGGAGGCATTCGGAGATAGTGGTGGCATCTCTGAAGAGCTTACGGCAAAGAGGGCATGTCATGCATGCCGCAATCGTGTCTCTCCTCATCGTCACCACTAGATTCGACATATCCTCTTCTCCAATAACCTCTAACAGCGGCCCTCTTCTTGTGGAAGCCGACGTACTCAGGCGGTGCATGTTAGAGACATGGGATTTACGTCCAGTCCCTCCCTTCATCTGCATTAAACTCAAACACAGAACCCGCAATTACCGCGCAATACGAATAGATTCGAGCTCGTATCGATGATGAGAAGCTCGGAATCTGTGGGTTGAGTTCTGGGGCGCTTTGATTTGGGAAGAACAACGCGAGTTGATGATTGGTGGAGGGGAAAGTCGAAGATGATCTCTGAGGCGAGGGAGGGGTTTGGGAGTCGAAATCGAGAGAAGTTAATGTTCAAACTGGCATGAACGGAATAAGATTCTTAGCTTTATACATTTCTTTTCCTCTTTTTTTTTTTCCATAAAATCAATTAATTAATATAATAATATACCCTCTATTTATTTTTGCTGTACAACGTGATTCATACCTAAATTTAACAATTTATGTTGAAAATATTTATGATTATTATAGATACTAAAGTTCGTTTGATTTGCAAAAATATTTTAAAAGTAATGGATAACTACAAAAGAATGTGTGCAATGTTATTACAATGGATTGAATAATATCTTAACAAGACAATTACGAGAATATTAATACTAACAAACCTTCTAACCGTCTCCTTAAACAAAAGAAGTTGATTGTAACAACTTGGGACCACGCCGAGCCTCAGCTTGCGGTCAGATTTCCACCTGATGCCGTTGACCGAGGCCCAAGCCGTGATGGAATAATATAATATTTCATTTATTATTATTATTATTATTATTATTATTAGAATAAGAAGAATCATGGCAAAAACATCATTCCAAAAGGCTGAACCCCAACCCTAAGGGTCTCATGGCAAAAACATAAGAAGAGTTGAGGGAAGTTGCAACTATTCGGAAATAATTTTATATAAAGGCTCATAGATCAAGCAAAAAGGGGCGGTTCATTCAATCCTAAATAACCTCTATTTTAAGTATTCTTCTTCTGCTTTCAATCTATGGTCATGATGCCTATGTACATGTACATGTACATGCAACATATATAGTGAATTTTAGCTTGGCTTAGCAAAGGGCTCGTGATCAGCGTTTTGATTTCTACGTTAAACATCATATTGTACTTATTATTTCTTCTTCTTAACACTTATTTTATTCAACTTCATCCAACCCAAAAAGGCTCGTGATTTTTTCCTTGCAAGTTTCCACGTAAAAGATTTTGTTTTGTTACTCTGTTTCTACTATTCAATTCACATCAACATTGTAGGTTGACACCGGGTCAATTTTACGCTATATATATATATATATATATATATATATATATATATTATTTATATTTTTTTTTTTTAGATAACTTTATAATTCTTGAACATTATACCGAATAAGATATTGCATGATTGTTTAAAGGTGGATGTTGTTATAAACTTTGTAATGTATTATGGTTATATTAAACACTTAGATTGCTATATTGTGAGTTGAAAATATGTGATGTTTGGATTTTGAAATATGAATTGACTTATTGTTTGAGGTTATTTTGGCTTGAGAAATTGAAATTGATATTGTTGACTTATTGTCAAGATTTTGAAATTTATAATATTTGTGAAAATAAATAAACAATTATGTGCGCTAAAGAACTATGGAATGTTTGAGTTCTCAAACCTAACGAAATCAAAATAAAAACCGAACAAACTCGAACTAAATTGGAAACCAAAAATCGAAACCCCCCCCCCCCTCCCAATGAAATGAAACCCGAATTGCCCACCCCTATTTATGAACTTTCTCCTAAATGATGTAATTTTTCACCAAAATAATGTTGTTTTCCTTAAAGATGTAATAATTTTTTTTTGCATATTTACACCTTGTATTTAAACTTTTGCATATACTTTAACAAGTTTTTTTTTCCCCAAATGATGCTTTTTTAAAATAAAAAGAAACATTATTTCCCCTAAAATGGTGTTTTTTTCATCTAAGTAATGTCATGAAAGTTCTACATATTTGCAAAAGTATCATCGCATTTAAAAAATATATAGATCTTATATGTCTACTATTTTAGAATGGACGGGTTAGATTTATTTTCATTTATCACATAATTCCTCCTATATATTTAGTCAATTAATCCAACCAACATAAACAAGTGTAATTTAAATTTTGATGATAAAACAAGTTAGGAATTTAAGTCTGCAATATTTTTTTTTTTCTAGTTTTAGAAAAATTTCAATGTAAATCCAAATGGTTAGGTTTAGGAACGAACTTTACTCACTGGAATGTAAATCCAGAAAGTAAATTCAATCTAAAAAGTAAACCTAAGATAGTTAAGTCTCAGAATGCTGTGAACAATAAACTTCAAAAAGTCGCAGTCCGGAAGGTGGAAGATCAAAGAGTTCAAGATTTGAAGACTCGAAATGTAAATACCGAATACTAGAAGACTTAAAGACGAAAACGTTGAAATCGAAATGTTAATGGTAAAAAAGTGGAGCGACCTCATCGACAACGCAGGTATTTTCTTCTCAATGGACTTCGATACATGGCTGACTCATAATCTTGCAGGTACGCAAGGGGACCAGAAGCGAAGGAAGAAGAGCGCAAAATTCGCCATTACAACTTGGTGATTTGGAAGTGGGAAACAACTGCATTTTTAATAATGTGGAGGTAGACATCAGCGACAGATGATGAGACTGCGCAATGAATCAAGGAAATTGAAAGAACGTTGGATAGAAGTTTGGGACCAGGAGGCAGAAAGGGTGGCGATACAAGGCGCAACCAGCCATGGCAACCACCGGAAGCCGATTGGATCAAGCTAAATGTAGATGGGTGCACTGGAAGGAATAATAAAGCTGCATGTGGAGGAATTCTCATAAATGCAGAAGCTGAGTTTCTAGGTGGCTTCTCTAAGCAGATAGGCACATGCAGTGCCATGGAAGCTGAAATCTGGAGCATTTACACTGGAATGGAAAAAGCATGGGAAATGGGAGTTCGGAAGCTGATCATAGAATCAGATTGTGCTAAGCCATCTCCATAATCAATAGCAATGATGATTATGGGGGAAATGCCAGTAATCTGATTACAATTTGCAAAGAGGCAAAAAATAGGCAGTGAGAGATTATCTTTATACATGCACCACGTGAGCAGAACAAGGTGGCAGACATCTTGGCGAAGCAAGCTTATAGTATGACGCAAATAGCACATGGTTCGAGCACCCTCCTAGAGCGATTCATCAAAGCCATAAGGGAAGATGAACTTGGCCTTTTGGGCAGCATAAACTCGGTGAGGCATTGCTATTAATCCTGGATTTACTCCTCCTTCTTATCGAAAAAAAAAAAAAAAAAAGTGGATAGACAACCTGACTAAAAAGTAGGTATTGGGATCCAAAGTTAAACTAACGGAATAACATTAGTTTATACGGGAAAAGTATTGGACTTGACTATTTCTAAAGTAAAATCCGAAAGGTTACTAAGATTGAGACGTAAAAATGTAATCTACAAAAGTACAGAATTAATTTACTAAGGACCCATTGGAATGTTCACTAGCAGCATAGTGAACAACCTCAATCGAATAGTAATCAGGAGAATGTTACCAAGGTATCTCAAGTCCTAGGTACACATCCAAAGAAAAATTTTCATAAAAGACCAAAAAAAGTTCAGTGTTGAATTTTAGGAGAAAAGGTGGAAGCAACGTTGGAAACATGACAAAAAACCGCAAAACGACTACTTGAAGTTTCACTGGTCAATACACATTGGATAAAACTATTTGAGTTTTGTTTTCCTCCAACGGACAAATTGAATATGTCATAAACCTCATTCAAAGCGGAATGAGTTGTTGGTCATTTTAAAGAAAATCATACAAATGTGCAAGTATTCTTTGAAGCAAATCAAGTACTGACAAGTGAAGAGACTAAGCTAAAACTTCTACACCCAGATCAAACTTTGGCAAAGCTACGACAACTTGTAGCCAAGTCAAACGTTGAAAAAGTGAACAATTTGTGGTGTTAAATGACTCTACTCGAGGACAATAGGTAGAGGATGAATAATAAGTGACATATTGTGAAAGATCTGAGTCTTGTGTGGTTGGCTTAGTGACAAGGCACAAGAGCTCATTTGTTGTACTAAGGAGAATAGTGCAAAGTTCCTAAGAATTCTAGGGAAATAGTGAAGTAGGTTGTGTTAGGATAGGTCGAACAACGATAAACTCTCTTACTCTCTCTTTATTTTTAAGTTATTTATTTTCAAGCACTTAATCAAAAACCTAAACTTTAAAAAATAACAAAACTCATGTCGTCATAATAAAAATCGGTACTACTTATTTTCGCTGCATATATTATTTTAAAATTAGTAAATTCAAGTTGTCTTGAATTTATTAAGTTTTTCAAAAAAGTTAAAGAATCTATTCACCCCATATGTAGTCTTGTTCTCATAACCAACACAATTTGATTGTGCAATCCTTTTCACAACAACTAGAAAAAAATAGCTTATTTTTTATTTTTCTGAGTACTACAAACTTTGTTACAGTGCAGTATTTGTTCATAATTACTTTCTTAATATATTAAAAAAAATAGTTCATTTTTTATTTTTTCTGATATCGAATCACTTCGTGCTACTAGACCAGAATATCAACCCTTATAAGTTTTTGTATTTTAAAATGTGGAAGCAACCCCATAGGGAAAAGTATAAATACAACTCCACACATGGAAAGATACAAATTTCAAAAACGGAAAGGAAACATAACAGAAGCAAAATACAGTGATCGTCCTTCGAATCTCTTTCTTGCATTCTGTCACGGACATGGCGCGCCCTCTCTCCGTCTTCATCGCTTTCCATTTTTGTTTTTCTATCTAAACAAAGTAACAGAAACAATCCCTAGTCAGACACCACGCAGTCTGATTTTTCTTCCTTTTTCTGAGCGATCTGGATTCTGGAAACCGAATCGACGTTGTTTTGCGAATGCCGGAAAACCTACTTAGCTTCAAAGGCTTGAGGGTTTGGGTCGCTACTAGAGTAGATGTAAATGAGGCTTTTCCATCGAAGGTCGAGGATGTTTATCCTCTCTCTTCTTCTTGTCTCCTTATTCTTCCCTATCTTCTTCCTCTCCAGCAGGCTTAAACACTTGCATTCCCTACGTGGTATTGTTCTTTTTTCTTTCTTTTCCTTGAATATGAAATTGTCAAATTCCCATTTCACCTCATTCGGTTGCTTATTTTGTTTGTTGATTTGTTGCAGTGAGGGGGGAATTTTACAGAGATTTATCCATCATTGTAAGAACTTGTATGCTCTTAGTTTTTCCTATTCATGATTTTCTTTATTTTAATAAATTCATGTTTTGTTTAGTAAGACGAAATTATGCTTAGTTAAATTATGACATCTGCTTTTTGGTCTGCATTTTTTTTTTTTAATATCCATACTTGGAAATGATCAGCCCCAAGTTGTGAAATTTTCATCAGCTCCTTGCTCCCATTACTGGGAACTGGGGTGGGAAAAAAAAAAAAGAATTATTTTCATTTGTTTTCTGTGCTTCCTTCTTCTTGCCAACGTTTTGAACTGTTGTACTTGAGATCAAAGCAATTTTGGTTTTCTTGTTCAGAAACATTGGAGTAAGGCTCAATCCTCAGGGCAATAGAGGAGGTAATCCAAATCTCTGGATATGTCTGCTTAAGATGTTTTTACTTGGGTTTTTTTGCTTTGCTAAAAGTTGTGTGAAATGTTGGTGTAGGAAAACGAAAAGTTTTCAAAGAAACTCCCCCTGGTTTATACAAAGATGAAGTGTTTAGTTCCAGTGATTTTGAGGAGAGAAATAGATCAATTGAGTCTGGAAACGAAGATGATGCTAGCTTGGGAGAAAGTGATTTATACTTTTCTTTTGTTGATATTATTTGTTTCTTTTATATTTCCATTGCTCACTCCATTTTCAACTTGTTTGATTTCAGGAAACATGCATGATGATGTGGAGAAAGAGAAACAACATGGTCAGCTGGAGGCATTAGCATCAGAGTCCAATAAAAAAGTATGATTTTTGTATTATTTAAATAAATAATGCAAGTTCTAAGTACAATAAATATTTTATACCAGCATCTTCTGGTGATACTTTTTCCATTATATTGCTAGTCTGCTGGGCAATATTGTCATTTTCTGGTATATGTTCTCTTTCAGAACTTATGAAATTTCAGCTCCACTGCATTAACCTTCATCACAGTGTAAAGCATTGGTATATTCTGATTGCATCATTGGAATTTATTCACATTAGGGATTTTGAGTCTTTTTACTTGTAATTGACTGATGATGATTAAGACTTTATCTGCTATTGCTCACTAAAGAAAGTATTTTATTTTTTCTTGTAAAAAGTAAAACTTGGAATCATTTGAAACTGTGTAACTCAAACTGGCAGAACTAGAACTAAGATGGGCCTTTGCGTTGAGTGGTTGACAATGTGATTACTATAGTTTGAAAAATATTTGCAGGACGGATTTGTATGATTGCCTGTGATTGTGATTTCAGGATAAAACCTGCATTTAGTTTAAAAACGTAAAGTCATTTCCGATGTTTGCGTGGGAAGGATAGCTCTTAGTTTTCTTTTACTATTTTTCTCTCTCCTTCTGTGCAGTTCACTTTGTAACTACTGCTAGGTTACCCTTTTCTTTAGCTTTCATGACTCACACACTTAGCATTGACTTTGCTGTCTGAATCTGAAGGATTTATTTGGTTTTATTTCAGAAACAGTCTGAGCCAAAAATGGTCAACGCAATAGTAGGAGGTTTCTACCCCAAAGGTTAACAGAAGAGAAGGTGAAAGAGATGAAGGATCAGATAATTAGAGCAAAATCATATCTGAATTTTGTACCACCAGGTAGCAATTCTCATTTCGCGAAAGAGATGAGGATGCGAATTAGAGAGCTGGAGAGAACTGTGGTTAGAGTTACAAAGGGTTCTGATTTGTCTCGGAGGTAATATGATCCTAGTCCTCCACTTCACACTTCTAAACACTCTACTCTAATATTTACTTTTGAAGAGGAAAGGGGATAAATGATAACAACTATAGGCAGCAGAATTGGATGGATTCTATTTGGTTTGTCACTTTGTCTTGGTTGTCTTTCTCCTGTAAGGCTTAAATGTCCTCATAATACATATTAGAGCCATAAACTAGTTTGCATTTTCAGAGACGTGCAGAGGATGAAAGCAATGAGGTCAACCTTATCAACAGCTCACCGAAGGTACCCTGACTGCACAGCAATGGTGAAAAAACTTCGTGCTATGACATATAATGCTGAAGAGCAGCTCCGATCACATAAGAAGCAAGCTGCATTTCTCACACAGCTAACTGGACGAATCACCCCTAAAGGCCTACACTGCCTTTCATGCAGTTGACTGATGAATATTTTGCCTTGCAACGTGAAGAGCGGGAACTCCCTAACCAACATAAGTTGCACAATCCAGATCTGTATCACTTTGCTGTCTTCTCTGATAATATTTTGGCATGTTCTGTGGTTGTCAACTCAACCATATCAACGGCTGAGGTACGTTTCCATTGTATATAGTTATATATACCCATTTTCTCTGGGTTCACCTTCTGTCCTTGAGCTCTTAATTTCATTTTTCATTTCTTTTCCACTCTTGGTGTGGATAGGTGGATGAAAGGATATATTGTTTTCATATCTGATATGTTTTCATTCTATGTGTATTTTTCAATAAAAGAGCTCACAAAGTACATGCAGATAATTGTTGGAGAGTATTTCGTAATTGTATATTGCAAAAAGGGTAGCAAATGTTTTCTGTGTTTTTATGCATTGATGCGCCATATGTTCAAGGATATTCAGAACTTTACGTTGATACTTTCATGGCAAAACTCAATATTTGATTGTACAAATTAGTGGCATAACTTAAATTTTCCAAAGATCAGGTGTTTATCTATAAAGTTTGTACTAAAGATGAATTTTTAGCTACTTGGCAGGATCCTGAGAGAATTGTCTTTCATATAGTGACAGATTCTCTTAACCTTCCTGCAATGTCAATGTGGTTTTTATTGAATACTCCTGGCAAAGCGACGATTCAGATTCAGAGCATAGATGATTTTGAATGGTTGTCCACCAAATACAATGTCACTTTGCATAAGCAAGATTCTCTTGATCCAAGATATACTGTTGCATTGAATCACCTGCGGTTTTATCTGCCAGATGTATTCCCTTTCCTCAACAAGATTTTGCTTCTTGACCACGATGTAGTTGTGCAAAGGGATCTGACAGCACTTTGGGGAACTGACATGAATGGTAAAGTGAATGCCGCTGTTGAGACATGTGAGCCAGGTGAATCTTCATTTCGTCGGATGAATATGTTGATAAACTTCACAGACCCGGTAATGGCAGAGAAATTTGATGACGGAACATGCACCTGGGCATTTGGAATGAATTTGTTTAATCTGAAAGAATGGAGGCGGCAAAATCTAACCGGTGTCTATCACAACTACTTGGATCTGGTATGTATCTATAACTATAAGTCTATAACCAATCCAAATTTATCTATAAATAATCTAATATAATGCAAGTTTTTGTGTTTAGATGATGCAAACACATGCAACAGGCCAACAGCCAACATGATATTTAATTATAGGAAAAATTACATTTTTGGTCCTTCAGTTATACCTATGGTACAAACTTAGTCCTTGAGTTATATGCATGACCATCTTTAACCCCTAAGTTACGTACGAAGTGGCGATTTTAGTCCCTCAGAGACTATTTCTACCACCAATTTGTCACTTAATGAAGTTGCTGATTTGGTACTTCAAGGACTAAAAGCGCCACTCCATGTATAATTTAGGGTCAAAGATGGTCACACATATAACTCAGAAACTAAATCTGTACCACGGGTATAACTGGAGATCCAAAAATGCAATTTTCCCATAATTATATGCTAATAGCTGTTGATGTTAATGCAGTAACTTTTTGTAGATTATTATAATGGTTTTTTGCTTATGGATGTAAAATTATGTGATGCAGGGAAGTAAGAGATCATTATTTAAAGCTGGAAGTTTGGCAATTGGGTGGATAACCTTCTACAAAAACACAGTGGGTGTAGACAGAAGATGGCATTTGAGTGGTTTAGGTTATGAGGAGTCTGATGTTAGGGTAGAGGAAATTGAGGGGGCAGCAGTGATACATTATGATGGAATTATGAAGCCATGGGTGGATATTGGGGTTGGCAAGTATAAGTCTTATTGGAAGAAATATTTGAACATTGACAAGCCTAATCTGCAGCACTGCAACATAAATGGTTAGTTAGTTAGTTAATTGGATATATATATATATATATATATGGAAGCTGATTTATTGTGTCCATTTCACTACTTAATAGATCTTTCAAAAAAAATGTATTGCTAGAATTCTGTGCACTATTTTATGGACCATGGTTCAGCGGTGTAGACAACAAATAAAAAGTATATTATTTGAGTACTAAAAGTATATTATTTTGTATACTATCAAATAATATACATTCAGTATACAAATTTAGTACATTTACTATATTGATAAAAATGTACATTGTATTTCGAAAAAGTACATTATTTGAGTATTGAAAGTACGTTATTTTGTGCAATATATGTTCAATACACAAATAATGTACTTTTAATATATTAAAAATGTAATTTTTAAAAAATATATTACAAACCAAATGTTCACAATTTACATATTAAAAATGTTAACCATTCAAATTGTGAACATTCAATATGTAAATTGTAAATATTCAGTAGGTAAATTGTATATTTTGAACTTGAATCCACATTGAAAGGTGAACCAGGATCCATGGTAGAACATTGCGGATAGCTGGATATTTTTTATTTATTTTTTAACTGAAAAGAGGTTAAAACCTAGGCAAAACAACCCGACTAGGACGCTCCATTGCTATGACATGCACCAACACTATCATTTTGTTAATACTTCTGGGATCAAAATTCGTATTTGCTTTATAATAAAATTAATTAATGTACAAAAAATTAATTAATTCGTAAGGCTCACATGTCAAACTTTGACATCGCTACTATTAGTTTTGTTTCTAGATCTCAGAACTATTTAGCTCATAGTTTAGCTTATACTGCTTTTGATTATGCTACGGCTATGTTTTGGGACATCACCCCGGCTCCCCCACCCCCCCCGACTCCATTTCAGCATATCTTATAATATAACCACATTGGTTGCTTTCAAAAAATTAATGTACAAAAAATAAAACTAAAAAAAAAAACAAAATTCATACAGTTGTAACGAATTTCTTTTTCAAAAATTAAAATCAAACAACGTTGATTGTTTTACTTCTTGATCCACGCAGTTACATAGATCATGATCTACAATAAAATTTGCCATGAAACTAAGAGCCATAACTTTCGATTTGAAAGCTAACTTGAGCATCCTTATCAGTTGAGGTTATTTCTTAGTTATTTGTGGGTCCCAGCATCCACCTCATCCTCTATCATCTCATTCAATTACAAAAAACCCTTCTCCACATTAATTTTAAGTTATTTCTCAATTTTTTATGCACCCACCATTTAACCCACTATATTTAATTATTTCTCTTACTTATTGGGTCCACAAATATACCATACTTTGCAGGAGAAATTTTTTTGAAATAACTCTTCCCCACATCAGCTATTAACTTTGAGTAAAGAGAAATGTAGAAATAACTCCTAAATAACTACTAGTGTGGATAGTCTTATTATCAAGATGCAATAAAACATCCTCAATAATTTAGCTTTTACACATTTTTAAGAGCCAAGTAGGAAAGATGAGGGAGGAAATAAAAAAAGAAAAAAAAGGTAATAAATGAGGATGGTCACCGGTTGGCTACTATCCTCAATGCGCCTACTGGGCACGTGTCTAAGTGGGACCCACATTAGGAGACAAAAATCTATCACCTCCTGCAAGAACCCAATCTTCTCTCTCTCCTTCTCTCACTTCCACATATATCATTCAAATGGGTACAAGTGCAATCAAATTGAAATAGATCCTCAGCAAAGAAAAAACATATACACTGCAAAATTATGGTTAAATGAATCCACTGAAAATAAGAGAGCAGCTAAACAGGTGGGTCTCTCATGAAGTTTACAAGCATGCTATCACTTTGATCATGAAGACCTTCCATCCTAGAGTCCAATATAGCAAGTTGAGATTTCACCCATGGCGGATTGCTCCAGCTTTCTACCCATAATGACTCGCCAGTGGCTTTGTGCTTGAAGTCTGGGTAATTCGGGCTCCTCTGGAAACAGATATACAAAGTTCAATGTACGATTGCGCCAATGTTACCTAACTAGGCTATAATGCACATCGGTCAAACCATTCAATGTAGGACTCTTAACACTACCCCTCAAGTGTACCATTCAATGTAGGACTCTTAACACTACCCCTCCTCGAGTGGACCAAAACAAGAATCTAAAATTGGACCAAGGTCAGTCAACTGGGCTATAATGCACCTGGGTCAAACCATACTAAAAGAATAAATGCAATCAATTAATTAGTCTAATCCATGGCCTTATAAACCCATATATTCTTTCTTATTTTTTCAGTGTGGGACTCTAAACAAACATTATGTTGTATAATTGCGTATTTTACACTTAGAACAAGTAGTATGGTAAAAGCACTACCTTGTTTGTCCTATTGTCCCACCATTCCATAGGGTTAGCAAAGAAGGCTTGCCATAGCTCCTCAACGGATCCTGTACTATTTGCTGCATAATTCTTCGGCTTTGTGCCTGAAAGGGCATGTAAAGAAATCGCATTAGCTTTACAACTACTAATGATAGTAGATGCCAAAATCTAGAAATGGACACGAATTGAGTAAATAACTAGTTATTGCCTTGTGTCGTGGAATTAGATTCCCCATCATACAATGTCACGGGTGAAGAGAAGTTCCTTTCAACGAAATTTAAGTTCTGAACAATCACCTGTGAAAGATGAACACGCCATTTTGATCAAGAGATGTGACATAAGTCCTTGAAAATAGAAACGTGAAAAAGGAAAAACCAACCTTATAGTAAGTCTGCTGTTTTCCATCATCGCCTTCAATAGTATCTGAGACCAAGCGACCTGATACATATATTTGGGAACCTTTCTCCACATGTTGGAAAGCAACATGAGCCAATTCATCCCAAAAATTCAAATTGAACCTGAAAGTTATAGATTAAACATTTAATAGTTAACCACACAGCACGCATCCTTTTTATTTGGAAGGAGGGAGAATAAGTCAACCTAAGAGTTAAACTTCAGCTAAAGTATGAGTTTAGATAATCAGCATATGAAGCAGCATGGCAACTAAAACACAAGATTCTTCTCCATGCCAAAAGTATTTAGTCAAACAAAGAACAAGTTAGCCAATTAGGACTCCAATGGAGAAAGATGGGCCAAGGTTGAAGACTCTTAGTTCTGATATATATTTGAAACAAACACATAGGACCCCCTTGCAATATGTATGTCCAAGTCAAACAGATAACACCCTTTTTGTTCTTTCACCATACATAGCTCCGTGACCTGGCTCTGATGCCACTTGTTAGGATCAACTGATCAAGCGTTTACCACTACGCCAGTCGCCAAAAGCTATAGGCTATAGCTAATAGCAAAGGAGCAACTTATTCCCTTATACCGCCACATTTTCTAGAGGCATGTGCTGGACTTGATCCTTGATGTCTCCGTCTAACAATCCCCCTAGCCACCTAGTGCTGGACTTGGCCCTTCACCGGCCTCCGCCCAACAAATTGCTAGACAACAAAGGAGATGGTTGGAGTGTTGGACTGTGGAGGAATAAACCATTGAGTGGAAAGGGATCTAAAAGCATTCATGTTCTATTCCATGCAACATTTAGCTTAACAATGATGAAATTCCATTTACCTAATATATATAGCTAAGTTATGTATCTAACCACTGAAGACTTGTCATTCAAAAGAACATAAATGTCTCATGCCTTGTTTATCCTATGAATGAAGATTAAATGGAGTTGCCATTAGATTTCCTTAGAAAGATCCAATCTTTTACTCAATAATGCATTAAAAATAATCCTGAAAGAAATAATAGCATACTTTTAGCAGGGTAACAAAATTATAGAAAATGTGCAAAAACACAGTACCTCAGGCCAAAACCTGAACTATGCATTCTTTCCCAGCTTCCAATATTTCACTCCACTCAAATTACCCAATAAACTAAAAGAAATTTGAGGATTTTTTTTAAAAAAAAGTAAAAATAGCCGGAGAAATTAAAGTACCAGCATGTTTCGTTTTGAGACTTTTTGACGGCAAGGCGAGACCAAGCTACGACCTTCCCGGAGGGAAGGTGCTTGATTTGAACCGGCTTAGCAACGACGCCAATGAGTTGCACAGAATTGCAAAGCTCCTTCTTCCATTGAATCTCCATGGGCCGCGGGTACTGTGAAGCCCCAAACCGGTCGAACTCGTAAACAACGCCATTGGAGTCGCTGCTGCTGTTACTGTAGTCATTTGAGTAGCTAATCGGGCCGCTGGAGACGATTCTTCGGTTTTTATTGAACGAAGAAGACGAAGAAAGGCTAAGAGATAAGGGTTGAAAATTGATGGACAGAGAAGAGGGGGTATGGGAATCTCTTAAAGGGCCGTTGGGAGTGAGTGTAAAGGGCTTTGACAGAAACACTGTTTCCCCAAACACCATTATCGCTCGCTCTTTGCAAAGGTTATCTGGTGAGCGTTGAAGGAGACGGTGAAGTAAACTGCTAAATATCTTTCTGCGAGAAACGACACTTTTCTAAAGATGGGAGAATGAACAAATAAATCTTAATTGTACCCTTAAATTACAATAAAGTTTTATATTAGCTCTTACAATGTTTTTTTTTTAAAGTGTAATTAAAATATTTTTACTTGTAATTTACTTGCTATTGCAAATTATATTGATAATAATATGACTCTCACATATAACTATATTTGTATACATAGGTGATAGTACGTCATGTAAAATTAGAGCTGTCAAAAACGGGCTAGTCTGATGATATATATTTTGGTGGGCTTTTTGGTGTGTATATATACATCATTTTATATAATTATATATATAAATATATGTTACTTTATTTACTAATATTGAAAAAATGTATTAGTAAATAGTACAATGTATATTATGTATTTGATTATTTATTAAGACTTATTACTATATTAGTTATTATTGTATTCAACAAATTACAAATGTATTAATATATGTTTAAATTATTCAAATTATTTTAGTATACATTTATTAACTTTTTCATATTACTTTTTATTTAAATTTACAACTTTTAAAATTTAACAGGCCTCGCCAAAACCACCGGACCAGCCTATTTGATGCCTGTATTTTGCCGGCTTTTTAGCCTGCTCCGCAGAACGTTATGTTGTGAGCACGTGTCCACTTTGCAGAATGATATAAAAATTTAGTTACGTCCTTTAAGTACCTACATTTCTCGTGTTAAACGGTTTTTGAACCATGCTATCCATGCTATAGCTAGAGTGTCGGTCTCTTTGTCTCACCATGTGGAGTGGTTTCTCCATCCCCCTCCTTTATTCTTAATGTACCGAGATCGAATATGTCTAATTAATGAAGTTCTTCTATTTTACTTTCAAAAATATATATTGAATGTTCATTATTTGTGTATTTTATTCAGTATATTACCCAATAATAAATCTTCAGTACACAAATAATGAATCTTCAATTGGCATTATGGCAGTTAAGAGAGTATATGTATAAAAAATCCACTAAATTAAAAGAAGCTACACATCAGTTCCTACTTCCTACCCAACCAACCAAAATTAAACATCCCATATAAATGTATATTATCAACTCACCAATTCATTATCATCATCACCCTCTGGCTTCTGAGTCATTTTGTTCATATTCATCTCACGAACCATTTGCTCAAACATGGCTACTTTGGCCTCCAACTCATCATGTTTCGCTGCCATTCGACCATTTTCTGCTTCCATAGCGTTTAAACGCTTTTCATATGACTCCTCAATGGATCCCGGACTATTATTAGCAACATCATTCCTTTGCCGCTTTCTGCCTGTAAACAAATTGTACTAAACTGTAAAACTACCATTCAAAACTAGATGCGGTGAAAGTCTAAGTGTAGCAGTGGTGGCCAGCAAAATGCAAGGGTAAGATCCTGGGAAATAATCAAGCACTCAGATCACTGTGTCACTAAGACATATCTTGCAATCTACCTCTTCTCACAAGCTCATTAGGGCAAGAAATGTGAAGGCCCTTAGGTTTACGGTTCAAACTTATGCCTAATCTATAAATGAACATAAACTGAGTAAAATAACAAGAAACTAGAGGGCCCTTAGGTTTGGGGTTCAAACTCACTGCCCACACGAATTTAACTCACTGGTTCAGCAGACAGTATTTGAGAGAAAAGATTAAGGTCCGAAACTCGACAGTTGCAATATGGGGATCATGTTCAAAGTGAGCAGATCTCTTATAGGCACTAGCATTTGATTCTGTTTACTGAGTCATTGAGTTATTGTAATTTACATCCTCATGCTCTGTCGGGCCAGGACATGAGATCCATTGGGGTTGTGGATTTAACGTTTTGGGAGAAGAAGTTACTGCCTAGTGTCCCGGAATTAAACTCACCATCATGCATCCCTGCTGATGAAGAAGAGTTCCTTCCAACAAAATTCATTTGCTGAACAGTGACCTAGCAAAGATGATAGAGACCATTTTAATCAAGGGATGTAAGCTAATCAAGATCACAAATCCATGGAAATAGAAATGCCAAGAAGCAAAAAACAACCTTATAGTAAGTTTGTTGTTTACCATCTTCACCTTCAAGTGCATCTAAGACCAAAGCGCCTGATACATATATTTGATCACCTTCCTTTAAATGTTGGAAAGCAATGTGAGCCAATTCGCCCCAAAACTTCAAATCGATCCTGACAGGTATAGGCTAAAACTTTTGGTATGTATTTAATAGTTAACCAGAGCAAATACATCTATACACCAATTCTACTCAAATTACCAAATAAACTAAGGGAGGGGAAAATCGAGGAAATGATGAATTGCAGAGAGAAGTATGTACCGGCCGCTTTCTTGTTGAGACTTCTTGACGGAGAGGCGGGACCAAGCGATGACCTTCCCGGAGGCGAAGTGCCTGATTTGGACGGGCTTCGCAACGACGCCAATGAGTTGCACTGAATTGCAAATTTCTTTCTTCCATTGGATCTCCGCGGGCCGCGGGTATGGCTTCTCCTCAACCACCGCCGCGCCTTTGCTATTACTGCTGCCGCTGATTGGACCGCCGCCCCGGCAGACGCACACTAATCTTATCCTGCTCCTGGATGGCAGCTCAAGAGATAAGGTTTGAAAATTGAGGGACAGTGAAGGGATATGGGAACCTGCAGCTAAAGGAGCGTTGAGTATGAGACTATGTTTAAGGACAAATACCGCTTGCTCCAACGCCATTATCACTCTTTGCACTTTGCTTAGCTTCTCCGGTTGAAGTTCCGATCAATTCTCAGTTTCCCACTCCCAACTCTACTCCACTTATCTCTACTTATTATATCCTTATGGATTATGGTACAAAATGATATGGTTTGTAGTTTGTTTAAAGGGTTAATTTCAGAGGAGGCACCTGGTTTGGACAATTCCAAATTTAGTCTTAAATTATTTTTTGTTGTTTAATATTCCAGACTTTTACATGGCATTTGGTTGGAGGGAGTTTAAATTCCATTCCCACTTAATTCTAAAAGTCATAAAATTTCTTAGTTTGGTTGGAAGGAATTGCAATTTCTCTATTTTCATGAAATTAAAATTCCATGTCCCCTGGTATTTTTAATTCATGGGATTTTAGGAAGAAAAAAAAACTAGTGATGAGACAAAATTATCCCTCTTTTTTTTAACCTAAAATTAATATACAATAATAATTGGCATTTTAGACTTTATACTACTTATTCCCTTTCAATTCTATGTATACCAAACATTGGAATTAAAATTCTCAGTAATTCAATTCCCGTATACCAAACACTGGAATTTAAATTCACACTTTATTCCCGTAATTCATCTCCCATGAAATTACAATTCCTTTCCCTCGTAATTTCCTTATTCTAACCAAACGCCCTGTTATATTTTGGATATTTTAGTCCATCAGACTACTCTTCCGGTGAAAGTCTATTTTAAGAAAGAGTAATTTTATCTCTTCACTTATCTTTTTTTTTTTCCTTCCCATTATTGTTCTGATTAAAAAAAAAAAAATAAAAAAAATTCACATGTACAATACCAGTACGTCCTCATAACCTTCTTTAAAAAAAAAAAAAAATCTTAACCAAAAATTTGAGCAAAAAACTATTTTTTTATAAAGAGAGATAAGTGAAGAGACCAAATTATATACTCTTTTCTTATAATAGGTTTTCGTTGGAAAATTCACCGGATGACTAAAAAATGTCCAAAATATGATAATTTAGGATGTTAATGCAAATACAAGACTATGTGGTCCAATGGTTACCAGGGTTAGTGGACTTTTCATTTGGAAGGTTGTGAGTCAATCGGAGCTCGTCGGTTAGAGCGTTATTGGTTCTTTGTGAAAATACAGTAGGTTGAGAAAGTATTATGAAAATCAACTAAGGACCGGGTCTTTATTTTTTTTCTTCTTCTTCTTCTGGTTGTGCCAATCTTTGATTTTTGCTAAATACATAATTTGATGACAATAGGTACATAAACTTAAAAAGGATATTTTCTCAAAAAAAAAAACTTATAAAGATATTAATTGTTTAAATATAAATCAATAGACTAAAACAAAATATTATGTCAAGTAAATATAACATTGTTTCAAGTTTATCAATATATGGAGACTATAGGAAAATAAATATGCACTACCATTTGATTCATAAGAATTTAATTTTGATGGAATAGAAATGTATTTCATAAGAAATGAATTAGTAAAAATAAAACATGAATTGTTATTATATTGTTTGATTCACTAAATAAATAATTATTAAATTATATTTTAATATGAATTAGTTTAAGAAATATACACTACATTTGATTCATAGAATGAATTTGATGAATATAAATGTTATTTATAAGAAATGAATTAGTCAAGAATAAAAATTAGGATTGTATTATATTGTTTGATTCACTAAAGAAATAAATTGTATTAATTAATTTAATATTGAATTATGTTTAATGAGAATATAATGATTATACTGTTTCTAAAAGATATAAATATCTTTATACGTTTTCAAAAAAAAATATTATATAAATATTTAAATAATTAATAGTTATAATAATAAAATATAATAATAATAGATAATAATATAATAATATAATAATAATAATAATAATAAATAATATAATAATATAATAATAATAATATAATAAAATAATAATAATAATAATCATTTTATTATTAATGTTACAAAGATTTTTAAATACAAAGATATCCGGATATTTTCTAATAATAACTCAATATTAATAAACAAACATCATGGATGTTTAATTGTTATCAAAACAAAATATTCATATTTTAATTACACGGAGTGTTACATCCACATCATATAAACGATAATAATATAGTATATATATATATATATGTATAATATAATATAATATTTATATATAGGTATATTATAATATACATATATTTTATATATAATATATATATATATATATAATATATTGAATGATGAGATCGAGAACGGAATGATTGTACTTGAAGATGTCGATTTAAAAGATTGTACAAATAAGGAAATATACAAAGGAATATAGAGAAGCATTATAATAGGAATACAATATTTCATTTTCAAAAATGATTATTTTTAAAAATAAAAGGCAAAACAAACAATAAATATGTCTAAATCTATGAATGTATTCTATTCATAAAAAATCAAAACATGCAAATTTCCCATCATAACAATACTTCAATGATCAATGCAACACATGCAAATCCCATGAATTTAATTATTCGTAACATATTCCATGAATCAAATAAATTGTAAGAAGTTTGAATTGAATACCACTCAACTTTTAAAGACTTAAAGTCATGATTAAATATACGCCTTTAGATTTCAATACTAGATTCACTCTCCCCCCATTTCTTTTTAAAATTAAAATATTGAAAGTTACTAAGTATTTAAAGGGTAGGTGTTAACCATCTCACATAGGATGTGTAATAATTATTAATTAAGGATTTGTTTGGAATGTTGAAAAATGTTTTTCATAAAATAACTTTTAAAAAATGACTTATTTTTTTAAAAAATATTTTTAATTTTCTAATGTTTTCCTAAAAGTCAGCAAGCTATGTTTTTTCTGTTTGATTAAAAGTTAAGGATTTTTATTTAGTTATTATTATTATTTATTTATGTTTCATTCATTTTCATGATTATTCGTTATATATAATTGATGGATCTCATCCGAGCACATTTTTTTGTTTAGAGAAGGTCAAGAGTTCGAATCTCAATTTGCATATTTTTAGCTATTTGAATAATAGTGGCTTCAAGTCCTTTAACACATTAGACTTTCAAAATATATGTATATACTTTTATATTAAGTTATTATGTGCTTTCCATTAATAATAAGATGTATAATTTATAATGTATTTTCTATTAAAATTATTTTATCAAATTAATTATGTTTTATATTTTGTTATAATTTTTTTTTTTAATTCTTCGCTCATATCTGATAATATTTATGACTAACTTCAGATGTGTAATTTATAATGTATTTTTTATTAATAATAAAATGTTTAATTATTTATAATGTGTTTTATATTAGAATTATTGTATCAAATTAATTATGTTTTATATTTTGTTTATTTTTCGCCCCATATCTAACAATATTTATGTCTAACTTTTTAATTGTTTCATATTTTTTTAAATTATTCATTTTGTTTTAATGTTTCACTTCCAATGAACAAAATTTCTGAATCTGTCACTACCCGGAGTACATCTTACACAATTTTTTTCCATATTTATTTTATTTTGCAACGGGTATTGGATCTTACTTCCTAGAGGAGAGCGATAAGGGCTTAAGGCCCAAATGAGTGTGTGGCGCATTTAGTGCGGTTTTCGGCCTTGTGGAAGCCACGAGATCGGATACGTATTCGTAATAGTTAGATCCGGTGACCCGAATCAAAGAGCCACAGTGAGAGACCTTCTCATTTTCTCTTGGCCCCAACGACTTCCATTTCTCACCGTCGAAGTAGCTCGTAACATCGCCGGAGAACCAAAATGCTAGCTCGCCTCGCCGGCCAACGCTTGGCGGAGATCCGCCAAGCCTTCCGTGGAATTCCCCAGGTCTCTCCCCATTCTCTCAAAGCTTTCCTTGCATTTTTCGTTGCTCGTATTTTGCGATAGCTTGTGCTGAATCTATCTGTTTTATATAATACAATCTGATTTTTTAAAATTACTTTTTCAGGCTTCGCGATCGTTTTCAACTGCACTCAATTATGTGAGTTTGAATTAGTATTTTTGTTAAATGCTTTGATTTTCGATATGAATTAAAGTGTTGATTGGATCCAAAATTGATTTTTTTTTCTTAATTTTTGGTCTGCAGCACCTTGACAGCCCTGAGAACAATTCTGACATGCCTTGGGAGTTTACGGAGGCAAACAAGAGAAAGGTGTTTAGTCTACTTGTTTGCTTTGGATTTGATTGATATATTGTTATGTATTTCATCCTTTGTAATGATACATTACAAAAACTGGCATCTTTTCTCGGTGTGTCTGAATTTTCCACCTCCCCTGGATACAAAGTTATTAATATCACTCTAGTTTTTGGGCTTGGTATTCTTGAAAAAAAAAAAGTATTGGACATACTTTGAGCTTTTGTGTGTGGGTTTGCACCCATTACTTTCTTCATTTTGATTGAATTTAAATGATATTCTTGGATAACCATTCTATACTTATTTGTTTGGTTTGATTCTGACCAAATACTCTTATCCAGGCTAAGGAAATAATATCTCACTATCCATCCAACTATAAGCAATCTGCAGTCATTCCTTTGCTTGATCTTGCACAACAGCAACATGGGGGTTGGCTTCCTGTTTCAGCAATGAATGCGGTATTTAGACATGACTATTCTGAAATGTTCAGTTCTCTATTTTATTTTTAATTCTCCCAACTGCATTTTTGTAGTGAAGATTTGTTTTTTTTTTTTTTTTATGTGTGCACACACATGTGTGTGTGTGTGTTTTATTTTATTTATTTTTATTTTTAAATAACATTTTTGTTTAATGATAGGGGGTTTCACTTGCAGGGAAAATATTGAATGTAGTTAATGATAAGTAACCTTTGAATCGGAAGCAATTTTCCTTTGCTTTCTATTTCTTGTGAAGTTCAATTTTCTCATACTTGAATGTCGAGATTGTAACATTCTTCTTAATTATGTAAGCTTAACCTTTCTTGGATAGTTGCCTTGTATTAATAATAATTGGAATGTAGAATCGCAATAGGAATATATAATTGAACTATCCTATGTGTACTAATTAGTTTACAAGTGATAGATGTATAACTCTATGTTTTCATTTCATGCAACTTGAAGGGATATTTTGCATCTATCTGTCTAGGCTTCATGGCTTATGATTTATTTGGATGTCTTAGGTGGCTAAGATTATTGAAGTTGCTCCCATTCGTGTATACGAGGTTGCAACCTTCTACTCCATGTTCAACCGTGCAAAGGTGATTTGTTAGACCATGTGTTAGATTAGGGTATACATAGGTCATTTGTCTTCTTGCTGCTTTGCCCTGACAGGTGAAATTCTTAATCTCTTTTCAGGTTGGCAAGTACCACCTTTTGGTTTGTGGCACAACACCTTGTATGATACGTGGTTCAAGAGAGATTGAAGAGGCATTGCTGAAACACCTTGGAGTTAAGCGCAATGGTATCCGTATCCCTGTTGTGCCTTTTTTTGTAAAAATGTGTCAAACAGTACCCCTCCCCAATTAATAAATGAACAAAATAAAGGTTGTGAAATTTTGATTTCCCAATGAAACATTTTGTGGTTTGCAGAAGTGACAAAAGATGGGTTATTCTCTGTTGGAGAGATGGAATGCATGGTGAGTCCCGTTTAATTAGTTGTTTTAACTTTTAAGTTCATAACCTGTTTCTTTTAGGGGTCTCAAGCCCTGACCTGCTTGCTTGTGGTAGCAATAGAACTGACAGATTGTTAATAGATGATAGGAACCATTTAGCCTCTTCTATCCTAAAGACATAAGTAGAATAGGCTGTGTACCATGCCCATAACTTTTCAAAGGCAAAGAATTGTCTGAGTGTCTGTCAAGATGACAGAGATAGAAAAGCAAGATGTATAGACTGACAAGTTCTAGTTAAATCAACCTTACACCATCTTGTTGGAGATAGATACATCATACATTACTCGTCATTACTCCCTGCCGCCTCCCCTGGTCATAAGCTTATATTTTGGTGTTCTCCCTGTTTATCCTATATCTTCACATATTCATCTTTTACATTTCAAATATTTCTTTTGGTTCTTATCTTGGAGGGGTGAGGTGGACATTATTTTATGTGGTTTTTAATTTGGTGTTTCAATCTACTTCACTCTCTCAAGTGGAAATCATGGTATAAAAGTTCTTTTGCTCAAGTGATCAGTTGGATGTTGCTTTCTTCTTCTTCTTTTATTTATTTATTTATTAATTTTATTTTTTAAAACTTTTTTTTTTTAAATTTTATTTTTATTTTTCCTAGTGAATGTTGGGCTTGGTGTAATAGTTTGAGTGTTGCCATCAGCTGTTAGGGCCTGAGTTCTAGCCCTGGAGAGAGTTGCAAACTTGGTCTAACCTTTCAGATACGAATCAAAAAATATTGCAGAGAAATATTTATTAATATTATGTTTTTATTGTCACATACTCACATGCAGAGTAATATTTATTAATGACAACTGATTTAAGTACTAGCTGATGACTTTTATAAGATACTGTAGTTTTTCTTCAATTCTTCTGGGATTTTTGGCATCACAGAGTAGCTTTATATGCTAATTTTGTTAGAAAAAAATCTAGCTACCTCATGAGATTTTGCTTATCTTAAAGATTTAATGTCAAGGAATAACATGTATATTTTATTACCAAGTTTTGATTCATTACCTTGAAAGCTAGTATTATATCTATTACTCTGATCATTTGGATTGAAATTCTTGATTTCTTTGGTAGGGGTGCTGTGTAAATGCTCCAATGATTACAGTTGCTGACTACTCCAGTGGATCTGAAGGATATACTTACAACTATTATGTAAGTAAATCTTATTTTGTGATACTTTGCATCCCAAGTCGTGTGACATGTTTTAAATTTTTGGTAGTGTCAATAAAATGTGAGACCTTCCTATATTTTACTATAGTTTATCCTTAATCTTCATGCCAGTTTCAGAGTATATTTATATAAATTGGAAGGGATTAATAGTTTTGATATCAAGTGGTCTTACATGTTTAGGACTCAAGCCGTAATTCTTTTTGGCCTTTGTTAACTGCAGGAAGATCTCAATCCTAAACGAGCTATAGAAATTGTGGAGGCATTTAGAAGAGGCGAAAAGCCACAGGTAAGACCTAAATATGGGTATTCTGAGCCTGCTGTTCATAGATGATATCATTGCTTTCTAAATAAGCACGCTTCTAAATTCTAATGTTTCAGCGTGGCACGCAAAATCCACAACGTCAGAATTCTGGGCCAGAAGGAGGAAACACTACATTGTTAGGGGAGCCCAAGGCTCCACCATGTCGGGATCTTGATGCCTGCTGATCAAAGTCGGTTTCTTTTTTCTGGTGTTTCTAAATTCTAATAAATGCTAATAGGATGTTGTAGGGGCATCCATCCCAATTGTGTGCTGTTGATTATCCAACGCAGCTGAAGAAAAAGATTATTTGATTGTTCTCATAATTCCTGTGCTGGTATGCACACATGCCCACTAGAATTTTCTTCATTGTTGAATTTATGGCTGTCTTGTTTAGCCGCATAAGCCAGTTTATGTGTACAACCTGTTGTGAAATAACTTGAAATGAGATGAGAACAGACTTTTGCTTATATGATTTATGGAGGATAAAAAAGAACTCGGCACTGTTCACATCAAATACCTCACTTTGTTCATTTTGGAATAATGATTTTACCATTCTCTTGAGTCTTGTCCAAGTATCTTATAGTTTGTGTGTGTGTATATATATCTTATAGTTGAAAAAAAAAGGTTGTGTTGGTATTTCTCACTCTACAATAATTCTGCTTGATATTGGAGAGTTTGAAGAGCCAAGCATGATTGATTCTGGTGGGTGAAACGAAGCCTCTGTTTGGTAGAGTTTATTTTAGATATTATGACAATTTATAATTTTTTCTTAATTTATTTTTATTAATTTACAAAAATGATACTATTTACTCTTCATTAATAAAAATCATAGTATTTTAGTTTATCTTTTTATAATTTTTTTACACTTATTAGTTAAGTCAACAATTAATTTTACCAACCACTTTAATTTCAATTAGTTAGTTTATTATCTACTAGTTTTTCAGTTTTCAACTAGGCTAAGCTTATTAGTGGCTTTTCAGTTTTCAGTTAGGCTTGCCAAACATAGTGGAAGTGTAGTGAGAGGTATGAATGAATTGATATCCAAAGGAATAGGCATTATGCAGAGTGGGTTGGATGTTGGATTACAGAAAGTAATATGTATCTATGGACAAATTATTGTGTGGACCATGGTTCACACAATGTTACGTGGATCATAACAAAAAGTATATTTTTAATATACTAAATGTATATTATTTTTGTAGTAAATATATATTATACAATATAATGTACACTCAGAAAAAAATAATGTACATCTCCTGAATATAATGTATATTATATTTGTACTAAATGTACATTATTTTTTTACTAAATGTATATTATTTTAGAGTAGATAAAATATGGTCCACACAATAATGATGGCTATCTATGTTACTTGCTTCACATGACGCAAGTGAACCCAATCTGCTCATGCTCAAATCCTCTAAATTTATCCCAACAACTTTAATTTATTTTATTTCTTTTGACCAACTTTAATTCAATTACAAGTATAATTAGCATGTTAAATAGATTTTGAATTATATCTTTGAAATTTATAATTTATAATAATAATAATGACCATGTTAAATGTATGTGTGTTTTCATGTGTTTTTTTTTTTTTGGAAACATCATGTGTTTGTTAATATGTTGATAACAATATATTACTGTTTATGTAATACTACTTAGATTGTATAATCACTTGGGTACTACACTTTTATTTTATATTACCATCTAAACATTTATAACGAAAGAAAAAAAAAAGGAGCAAAATTGATTGGATAGTAACAATATCGAAGCTATTTTGAAAATTGGTATTAGTGTATGTAGAGCAGGTTGAACGGTTACAACAGGTCTTTTAGATTAAATTTACTACAAATTAACAAAATCAAATATGGAGTAACATAATTTAATGTAAAAACGTTACTTGTGAACGTGAAATTCATGAAAATTATGAAATTAGAAATAATATAAATTGACAAAACACAACTTACCACGTGTTTAATTTAAGTGATGTTTTCAATAAATATTATATATCAAATATCAAATGGTGTATTTAATTTAGAATTTAAAAGATTTTTGTTGATTGTTTTTAGAGAAAAAAAAAAGATTATAAAATTTTTTATTAGTTATTTAAGAATTATAAAAGTATTATTTTAAAAATTTTCAAAAGTCTGGACTAAATACACTTATATTATTCAAAGGAATGTTATATGATATTTGTATTAAAAAGAATTCTATGATTTTTTTGAAGGGAGAATTCTATAATTTATTTTATCACATATTCAAAAATTTCAAATTTTTAAAAGGATCATGCTTAAGGACAAAAATCTTTCACCAATAATCCAATATAAGTATTTTTTTAATGCGATACAGAGTCGACAAATTTGGAGTAAACAAGAATTGATTACCTCTATATGGTAAAAAATTGTAGATTTTGGTGGCTATGACTTTATTCTCTTACAAAATAATGTGAAATTAAAAAAAAAATGCCATAACAATTACAAATAGGCCAATTGGAAAATTTCGCCATTAGTTATTGCGTGGACCCATGGTCCACACAGCTGTAATGAATTACGGTTTAAAATAACATTATTTTGTGAATTTTTCACACGATTCACTATAACATACATTTTTAATTCATAATATACATTATTCTAAAGCATAATGTACATTACTCTAACTCATAACGTATATTATTTTACCCATAAATTTCATTATTTTAATACATAAAATCAGATTATTATAACTCATAATATACGTCATTTTAAGAGTTAATACCTGAGATCCTCCGAGTATAGTGTTTTTGTCACGATTTAGTCTTAAACTTTTCAATTGACCATCCGTGGTCCTTCGACTTTCAAATTTAATCATTCGTAGTCCAAGTTAACCACTCATGGTCCTTCAAGTTTTAAATTTAACTACTCGTGGTCACTCTTGAAAGGATCATGGTTGGTTAAAATATAATAGTTGAAGTACCATGTGTGGTTAACTTGGAGGACGAATGGTAAAATTATGAAAGTCGAAGGACAATAGATGATCAATTTGAAAGTCGAAGGACCATAGATGATCAATTTGAAAGTTTAGGACTAAATGTGATAAAACCATTATACTATCAATTTGAAAGTTTTAAGATTAAATGTGATAAAACTATTATACTCGAAAGATCTCAAATGGTATTAACTCATCATTCTAACTCATAAAATTCAACAATATCAATTGGAAGAATAATTTGCCAAAATTTCACCAAAACCGGTTACGAAATTAGGTGGGCAGGGGCTTTAAAAATGCCTAATTGGGCGAACCCGGATTTTGTCGATTGTCACATCCTCCTCCTCTTCATTTCCATGGCAGCCTCTCTGAAAGCTACCCACTTCCTTCAACTAAAGAATAGGCAAGCCCGCCATTCCTTCCTTACCCATTCTCCGGAAAGGCTCACTTTTCCGCGGAAACCACCCATGGCTGCTCTCACCACCGCTCCGCTTGCCGCCGGCCTTTCTGAAACTTTCACCAGCCTCAGGCAACAAGGCAAAGTAAACCAACCATTCCTTGATTCCCCCTTTTTTTCGTTTTTGTATATAATGTTTTTTCTTTTCATTATTTATGGTCCCTGGATAAGCTATCTGCTGGAACCTTGTGGAGAAATTCGTAGTCACTTAAAGATCCATCTGTTTGTTTGGTTTGAGGCATTGCCCATTGGGGCATTCTTAGTAAATGAAGTATAATTAGTTAAAAGTATAAATTTTTCAAACAATAAACTTTGTTGTTCTGATTTGTGTTTTCAGGGAAATTTGTTAATATTTGTATGGCTATTTTGCATTGAAAATCAATGAAAGCCAATATTTGATTTGCTTATTTTTGTTTTTGACAACTCCAATTACCTTCTCTAAGGTGGCATTGATTCCATACATCACGGCGGGCGATCCAAACCTAGCAACCACTGCAGAAGCTCTTAAAATACTTGATTCTTGTGGTTCAGATATAATTGAGCTTGGAGTTCCTTATTCTGATCCACTTGCTGATGGCCCAGTTATACAGGTTTACCAATATGTTGCTATGCTTGGTACATTTCCTTTTCATTGCTTTAAGATAATCTGATTTTCCCTTTTTGTGATTCTTTTTCAGGCTGCTGCTACTCGTTCGCTGCAGGGAGGAACCAATTTTGATAAAATAATCGCAATGTTGAAGGATGTAAGAAGAATTGGTCTCACTCTCACTATATTTATCCTAAAGATTTCGATCATTATATGGAAGTCCGGCTAGCTTTTATGCATTGAAGAACAAATTTTTGAAGTCAAAGTGTTTTCTACATGGATCAAGTTTGCTACTTATATTCATTATTATCTGCATTGGTGATTGGCCCTGTTTGGTAAAATAGTTAGCCTATTAGCCAATTTTTGCTTATTTGATCACTATTAACTGTTTGACTTGGTTAAACAATCAATGTGAGTGTTTGATTAATTAGCTTTTTGTAACAACTTATTGTTCCAAAATGCTAAAACTCAAAAAGCTGCTCCAAGTAGTTTTTTTGATAAGCTTTTTGAGAAAGTTAGTTTGTATGTAATCAGCTAACAGCTAAAGCTAATTTAACAAACACTTTCCTAAAATCAGCTAATGTTATCAACTACTCAAACCCACTAACCCAATCAGTTAACAACCATTTACCAAGCACCCCCAGTCTTGTTTCTGTTCTTGGCTTATCTGCTCAACTGTCCTTCATGGATTCTTAATTTTATATAATTTATTTTGCTAGGTGACGCCTCAATTATCCTGTCCGATTGCCTTGTTCACCTATTATAACCCTATACTTAAGCGTGGAGTTGAAAAGTTCATGGACATTGTAAAAGATGCCGGAGTACATGGTATATTGTTAAGCATTGCTATTTTGATCTCTATGACTCTTCTAGTTTTATTTTTCTCTGAATTTTGACATTAATTCTGAACCTGTAGTGCTGCTTTATCTTGCTTTGTATGATTATTATACGACATTACCTAAATGTAAATGCATTTGTTTCAGGACTTGTGGTTCCAGATGTCCCTCTTGAGGAAACTGAAATTTTGAGAAAGGAAGCTTCTAAGAAAAAGATTGAATTGGTTTGTTTCCCTTCTGAATATCTATTTCAGTGCTTCACACTTGTGAGAATTTATAGATGCAAATGTGATGTCCGATATTTAGATTTCATGTTTTGAGTTGGTTCGATTTCAACAAAAATATCTAGCTTATAGAAATGTGTTGTGTGGTAGTGCAGAGAATATGTCAATTTACATTACACTCCTAAATTTAACAATTTCATCACGTTTTTAATTATTACTTTTTGAGGGGAAAAAGTATACGAGTGATGGTATGTCCTTTTCTAAAGGACGGTTATAAGTTCCCTCTTCTAGTTTTTGGCTTTACTCTGTTCATTCAGATGCATGATTGTTCAATTTTGCTTAATTATTTTAGGTTTTGCTCACAACACCACCACTCCAATTGCTCGGATGAAATCAATTGTTGAATCTTCAGAGGGGTTTGTATACCTTGTAAGATTCTCTTTCAGTAATTATTACTTCCTCTGTCCCATTTTACATGTCCTGTTTACTATTCATTGGTCAAACCAACTTTTCATTCTTTGCTTATTTTCTTTAGTATTTTTTACTTTTTTTTTTTTAAATTTGATTTTTTTGTGTTTAATAGTACTTTTAATGTAGTTTCTAAATATATAATATATAAATTTTGTATATCAATACTAAACTTAATATTATGAAAAATTGAATTAAAAATAATTTTCGGTCAAGCCTTGTTAATCGAACCAGACACATAAAATGGGACGGAGGGTGTAGTTCTTTGTGTGCGTGCATTCAACAATCTAAACATTGCTTAATTTCAAATAGAGCTCTAAGTCATTAATCATCGCCAGTAATACTTATGATAAACCTGGTTTATTCTACTCTGATAGAGTCACGGGAAAATGATTACTTTTGATGATACATGTATGTAAGTTTTTTTTGCAAGAAAAGCTTATTGTTTATTGTTTCAAATTATAGGTGAGCTCGGTTGGAGTTACTGGAGCTCGGGCATCTGTGAGTGTCAAGGTTGAGTCCCCTTCTAAAGCAAATTAAGGAGGTTTGTTTCCAACAATACTTCCATTAGTTATAAAAAAAAATTACTTATATAATTGCCTTATTATTTGTTCTACAATATCTGCACCCTTCAAATTTCTATTTTGAATTCCAAAAAATTTATTCTTTGACACTGCTTTTAGTGCATGGGAAACGGTTTTTTAGTACTTACTAAACCTTGGGGGTAAAACTATGGCCTTACACTTGACTTTAAGCCTTCATTTATTCATCTTTTGTGGGATTTGCTTTCTCGTACAAGAAAAAAGTAACCAATTCTGTGCTAGTAGCCCTTAAAAAATTTTCTATAGAAACTAGATAAAGATAGACATTTATCAATTGGATTTTGTTCTTGTACCCTTTTTCTTAGAGATGAAATAGAAGGCAACGGGCAAACAAGTAGCCTGTTTTTTATTCAAGGATGATGGTAGAAAGTAGATAAAGATATTCCCCAATTGGCATATCTGGATGGACTTCAAAGTTCAAATCATTCTATTCTGATCCTTAAATCATACTCTATCTGTCCCATTTTACTTGTCATGTTACTATTCCCTGGTCAAACCAACTCTTTCTTCTTTGCTTATTTTCTTTATTGTTTTTAAATTTAATTTTTTGTGTATAATTGTATTTAAATATAGTTTCTAAATATATAAATTTTATATGCTAATACTATATTTAACAATTAACATTATGAAAATTGAATTAAAAATAACTTCAGTCAAACCTCATTAACCGAACCAGACACATAAAATGGATGAGGAGTATGATATTCCCAGTTTCCTTTCCTCATGCCCTGAACTTAATATACCATAATTATTGAATTTTGGTTGTTTTCCTGCCTTTAAGCCAATAACAGTAATTTCAGTGTTCTCGGATGACTAAAATACTTGTATTCATCATCCTTTTTGCAATGAATTTGGTGTAATGTCACAATCTATTTTATGTGGCTCCAATTCGGTCGAGTTCTTAGCTCCCCTTTTTCATGATCGTAATTGCTGAATTAGAAATTTGTTAATAACAAACTACTTCTTCACAGGCAACATCGAAGCCAGTAGCAGTTGGTTTTCGGGATATCAAAAACCCGAGCATGTGAAACAGGTATGTCTCGTAATGTAATAGTTGTTGTTGTTGAAAGGCGAAAGATGGTTGATGAGAATACGAGATGCATGTTGTGTGACAGGTGGCAGCGTGGGAGGCTGATGGGGTGATTGTCGTAGCGCAATGGTGAGAATACTGGGTGAAGCCAAATCGCCCGAAGAAAGGATTGAAAGAATTACAAGCGTTTGCAACTTCGCTAAAATCTGCACTTTCTGGATGATTTTACTTCACTGCATAATTGGAATTATCTCAGATTTCATTTCATAGTTTTGGATTGTTTTGATTGATAGTTGTTACTTTTACCCTGAAAGGATGAAGATCTATAGTTGGTAACTCTTTGTTCTTCCTTGACAAATGACTTTGGTTCTCTCATTGCAGAAAGTTAAAAATTTAGCCTCTCAGCTCAAATTTGAAATGCTTTTGTGATTATTGATTGTTTAACCTGTGATCTTAATAGCAGCATCACATCATTAGAGAGTAGATGAACTCACTTTCCCAATTCACTGAGAACCCTTTATTATCCAAATCCCTTCACCAAAGAGTTCCAGCCAGGATAGGAATGGTGAATGGTAATATTTCTAATAATATAGGGAGAGGAGAATGAATTCTAGTATGCCTAGAATACAGCGTCTTAATATTTCCTATCAAGCTTGAGGTTCTCTAGAGAGAACATTGAGCTTATCCCTTAGATCATTGAATCTTGCGGTGGTTAGTGGCTTGGTGAAGATGTCTGCTAGTTGGTCTTTTGTAGAGATGAAGTTCACTTGTATTTCTTTTGATGTCACTTGTCACAAACAAAATGGTAGTAATTTCAACAGTTTTGATTTTTGCATGAAACACGGATTTGCACACAAATAGGTGTAATAAGATTGCCACACAAAACATTTGGTGATTTTTGCACAGTAAAAACCAAGCTCTTTAATTAAAGCAACTAACCATGTAACTTCCGCTGAGACACCAACAATAACTTTGTATATTGTTTATGTTGAAGATCTAGCAAAAAGTCTTTTGTTTCAACCATGCCCATTTGAAATTTGAGATTCTTACCAAAAAAGACAGCAAATCCGGCCACAGGATTTGTGATCATGAGGACATTCCGTCCCCATCCAATGGATGCCAAGTCAAGCTTTGTTAGTATTACCATTATTATGTCCCCTTCCCACTTAATATAAATAGAGCACTCTACCCTACTTTTGAGGGGGGCTTCTACTCCCAACCTATACCATGGTAATTCATAGCCTCCTGACCTAGTGTGGTTAGACCCGTAGTGGGCTTCTTGACCTTGTTAGCTTTTCCCGACCTCGCACTCACCGCTTGTAGCTTCTTGACCACCAGAAGACTCACCCTTTGTTAGCTTCTTGACCTCATTATTCCCTCTTATATTTAATTGTATTTCACTTGTATAAATAGAGTAGGTCAGAACACGTACTATTCAACAAAAATAGTAAATTTGACCTAGCTCAACCTACCAAAGCTTGTGATTTTTTCATTTCGAATTTCCACGTAACATATCTTGTTCTCGTTATTACTTTCTTATTATTCATTCTTGATATGTATGATGATCCAAGTTTGAGGTATACATGTTTTAGTTTTACTAGTTCTTGATTTAATTAATTGATAACTGTATTGGTTTGTGCTTTATTATTATTTACACTTTTAAGGTGTAATTCTGCATAGTTAAAAAATTGATTAAGTTTTTTGAAGTTTCACAAAAACTCTAATAATGATGTATTCTTAATTTCGCGATATTGTTTCGTCTTCATCCCTTAAATTTTGAAATATATAGTCAATTAATCAGTAAAATCGAATATCAATTTATCTATCAAAAAAAGGTTGTTCTTGACTAAACAACTTGACAACTTTTTATTTGATAAAAGAGTAACAATGCATATTTAATTAATGTACAGTATTTTTTAGGAAAACCAAAGTACACTTTTCGGTCCCTAAGTTAAGGATAATTGTACGAATTTGTCTATAATTGACGTTTGCAACAAAACTTTCATCCTTCTTTAATAACAGTATGCTCCCTAGTCTTACTATACTAGCATTGAAAATTTGTCCTATGATAGTAAAGACGAATTAAATTACGTTTCTTTGGGTGGATAGAACAAGAGCAATATAAAGACCAATTCCTACAATACTTAACTAATTTTATTATTATATTATTTTCTTAATATGTACTATAATGTGTTTGTATAAGTCGGCTACTGTTTGACAACCTTTATCCAATCTCTGTTATCATTTTTAATTATTTTATGTTTTCATATTATTTATATATTATTATGACAACAATTGTTAATAAATAAAAATTTATCAACATCGAGATCATGAATACATATAGATGAATTATGTAAAAATGAAATTGGTACATATATCGAGCTAACATAAGATAAAAAAATTATCTTTTATAAATTTGCCCTTCTAACCAGACTTTTATTGCTCCACCTTAGTGTATATATATATATATTATATTTAATGACTTTACTTACTTGCCAGATATATAATTTATATTTGCAAATCATACTTTATTTAAATTATAGAGGTAATATATCGATATCTGCACGTGATAAATTATCTAAATTGGATTCCTTCTCATGCTTACGGGGTCACCACTTGGACCGTTGTCAGACGCTGGTTATCAATAAATATTCAGAGTGGAACTTGAACCACAACGCCCCTCACGACGTTGAGTCTGCGCACATAAGACCAACATGGACATACCTGCTCTTTATGTTCCGACAGGCTGTCACTTTATTTGTCTAACCTTAACTATTGAAAAGCAGAGGAATTTATCCTACAGATTGAGATGGCTTTGATCTTCCACAACGCTATCCAATGACCTTTCCTATTCTTAAGGAAGGGAAGTGTACCACTCTCTAAAAGATTATTCTTCCTTTTTATGTGTGCGTGTGCCTGTTTTTTTTTTTTTTTTTTTTTGCCACACCTAATTTATATTATTTTGTAAATTTATAAAATTTAAAAAATATTTTTTCATAGTTAATTATATTTAATTATTTTCTATTTTAAAAATATGTTATAGCATTTTTTTAGTGTAAACCACACATTGTGGTCCGGGTCTTTCTCTGTCCCGTTTAACGGTCCAGGTCCACTCGGTTCGCTCCGAGAGCACAGAAGCTGATCCAAAAGGAATCGTCACTTGTGGGTATCGAACCAGGTTATATTGATACTTTTTTTGAGTAACCCTGTTACAATATAATATCTCTTCATACATACTTTTTCAACCTATTGAAGTACAAATAGTCAATACCCCACTAAAATTTTGACACTTTTTTCAAAAAGTAAGAAATATTAATAGTTGAGAAATGAGTCTAACTTATAACCTTGAAGATAACACTATAAGTTATGGAAAGTGCACCAAATCGTGGTTTATTCAACAAAATTGATGAGGTGAAAGCTGTCCCCTATCATACAATACAAATACACAAATTAAAGGAGGAATTAATCAATCAAATGTGATTTCACCACCTATTAGACCGAGTAAAAGCGAGGAAAATTTATAGAAATAAGATGATTTCCACTTGTACAACAAAGCAAAGCAATTCATCTATCTTGTTGAGTTTCTCGAATCATCGTCAAGAAGAAGGAGGTAGGGTAGGTATATGACCTGCCTGCGCGCTTTCACAATAAAATACAAAGCTCGCTAGGGTAGGGTTGAGTTGCGGTTGATCGTCTTATTCTGATCTCCGCCTATCTTTTCGGGTTGCTGTACACGGGTAACAGCCATCGAGCCCCATTTTTCCTCCTCCCGTAGCATCGCCAATATACCACAAATAGTGCCGCCATCACGCAAATGGGAATTGGCCCATCTGTACCAACCAACAAGTTACTACGACTAACAAAATTCTAAACCCCCCCAAAGGAATCATTTAGAAAACGACAAGAGACATAATAATAATAATAACTAGGAGGATAGAAGTATTATGAACATAACTACATATGTAATAGAGTCAGTAGCATTCAAAAAAATAGGAGGATACTACATTGTAATAGAGTCAGTAGCATGAACAGATACTTGACATTGTAATAGAGTCAGTACATTCAAAAAAAAAAGGAGGATAGAAACATTCACCTGTCTAAATCAAGGATTGGACTGTAGACGACAGTTCCCAGTTTTGTTTGTTGTGTGGGGGTTGTGAGGCACGATTACGAGGGCATTTATGGCGGGTTGTAAACAATGACTCCGTCTGACCATAAACAATGTCTTGTTGTACGTCCTAAAAAATTAATAAAGGTACCACGCTCGCTTAGATCAAAGCTAAAAGAACTTTATCACAAATCGACCAACCTGATGCCACTGCATGTACGGAAGGAGTAATGCCAGCCAACCAAGGTGTTTAAACAATCTGTGATTATATCCTTAATAAACAGAGACCTCGACTTCTCCCATCGATCTGCATTTTTTTTAGGAAGTCTAAATTTGTTGTTGTAGCTCTATATCTGTATATACTTGAATTTTCTGTCTGAATTAAGGTAAAAGTAAAAAACTCAGGAATTGCAGCAAACCTTGTTGTCATTCCTTGTTCGGTTATTTGCTTTTAGTAATTGGTCCAACGCATTTCTTTTTCGAAAGTACTTGGTTGCATTTGAAGAATCCAGGCATTGAATTTCGCCTATGGTTGATGGATGAGTCGAGGACTTGTAAGGTGGTCCATTTTGTCGCTCACAAGTCAGTATTACAAGGCTTCATGCACTAGCTTTTGAGGAGATATTCGTTGCCAAAAACAAAATTTGTATACATCTGCATGTAAACACAGCAGATCATGCAATTAGTACATGGAAGTTTCATGTGACGTGAGACTTAATTCAATACCTTATCATACTTCCTTCTCTAGTTTTCATACTATCTCTTTCATTTGTTTTTTTGGGTGACTACCAAAAAATGGCTCGCGCGAGAGAGAGCGCGAGGCTGATTCTTTCTTATAATTCTTCGTGAGCTTTTGCAGAAGACTCCTTGCATGTAAATGCAAGCTCACTCATGCTGACTCTACTGATTTGACTAAAATTAAGGACAGCCTCTCTTGAAGTTCCTTTTGAAGAGCTTCCATCAAGGATCCGGTGGATGGGTGAATCTGCGCCTATTCAAGGCTTCAAGAATCTGATACCAAAGTCATCGGTGAAGAAAAAATAGTAATGTCAAAACATCTTGAATCGCCGAAGCTGGTTTACTTGTTGGAGAGACATGTTTCTATAACAGAATTTGCACAAATAATAAATTTATAGTCAAAAAGCTTTATTTGATCTTCCAAAGCCATATAAGCTCATCACATATCACAACCGGTAGTTATAAATTAGAAAGATGGTAGATCCTGTTCAAGGAAACGAGTTCAAATTCTTGTTTCCGAGATTGTTACCGCTGGACGTAATCTTTGGTGTCTAAATGATGAGCAACAATCGTCTTCAAATGTCCCTCTTCGTCACATAAAGGGATCAAGTTCGTAGTATCATCATTTCACAAGCTTTGTGCGCTGAAGATGGGGCTGTTCAAGGCCATAGATAATGTTATTGTATCATTCTCAGAAACTCTATAAAAACGATAGACTTCATAACCAAATATTCAATCTTCTAAAAATCCTCGGTGGGTGTTATTAAGCTAAATAAATGCCCTTAGCTGCAATAGTCTAAGCCTAATTATCAACCGGAAAGAAATATCAAACTAAATTAATCAGTACTACCTGTGGTAAGCTGAAGGCTGTGCTGTTATCACCCATTATAGCTAAAGAATCACGAATCTGGTTAACCTGAAATCACATGGCACTAAATAAGTACAATATACATAATGTCATTAATCTGAAAATCTAAAGAAGCTCCCGAAATTAAATTACCTGGTCAATATTTCTGTCACCTGCAGTTCAAGAAACAACCATACTCAATTTTCACAAGATGAGGCACTTTACTACTAATAATTCTTATAAATAAAAGAATACAAACTAACCACTAGTATTAGGGACATGTTGCAGAGCTTCATTAACCATCTCTTGCACAGATTTTCCTTCTGCAAATGTCGATAGAATAATTTTTGACAATGACAAAAAGGGTGTAAGGAACAACTAATGAGAAATAGTTCTTTTAAAGTTATTGTTCTTTTACAGTTATTGCAATGGCCCATGGCACAATAACACAATGAAATATATAAAAACCAACTTTCAAAAACTCTTTGGATGAGTTTTCCGTACTTACGTAAAAAATCTCGCTGGATTAGCCATAGAAGCTTTGCAGGTTCAAATGCAACATCTTGCCCCTGCACAACATCTACCCTATGAGTTTCATGAATAATCAAAGGATGTTATATACCAAAACAAAATGCATATTGCATACTATCTGGATTGCTCACCTTAACTCTGTTCGTCGCATGAGGAGGAACCACATGAAAAAATAGAAGAGCCAAAAAAGAAGAAAGAAACTAGAAGTTAAATCAGAAATTCAAATAAGGTTGAGGAATTGAAACTCTAATGATTGTTATATTGAGTTTATGAAAGTTGCAGACCTTCCATAGAACTCTTCAGCAAGCTCAACTGCAAATGACAACCTAGAAATGTCTGCTTCACGGATCTTAAAAACATTAAAAGAAAAAAGAAAAAAAAAAAAAATCAGCACATACTAGCAGTGGGAAAATGTAACTGTTTTGTCGAACATGCTAGCACAGAACAAACATATAGCACAGATAGCAGTGCAGAGACAGAACTAGATCTAAAACAAGTAGCAAGGATACAAATAACAATATCCCAAATTTTTCATCAACCAAGAACTTTAAACATCAGACTATCAGAGTTTTTCTTAGGCCTCAACTTTTGCTCGAATAAATTTCAAGGCGTTATACCTTTATGCAATTACTCAGCCTTTGATTCTTTGTGAGCTACATAAGCAGGTATTAGATTTTAATACACCAAATAACATCAGTTGACTCATTACAGAACTTAAAACTGTTGTGTACACTTCGATACATAGTCATTAGAGTTCTTGAACTAGAAATTTCAAATTTGTCACAAAGTTATGTCAGGATGCTTGAACTCAAAACTAAGTAACCAATTTATATAATTATACCATGAATTCAAAATTTTATGTTGATACTTGGTATATGGCATAAACCACAAAAACTAATTGAGAGCATCAAAGGAAGAAGAACAAACGTCTCAGGCAGATTATAAATAAGAACAGAACTTAAAACTGTTGCCAGGGCAAAAATCCTGCAAAGTCAAGATCTCAACATCAATAAAGGAGACAATATAAATGTAGAAAACATATTCTTTGGTTACACTAGTTATTTTTGGTAACTTCACATTGTTATTATTCCGTATTCCTTTACTATTTTGTGTCATTTTCTAAAGCATCAAGTATTTTTCTATTGCATATTTGTCTGCAACATCAACATTGTTCTGCTACACTAAAGAAAGAAATTACTATCATCATATACATTTGACTTTCCAACACTTTCAAATCCTTCCGTGTCAAGGTAGAAAACAGAAGTTTTTACTCATCAATATCCAACATTCTTGGACTTCCCCACACCCATATTCCTGAAGAAGAAGGGTTAGGAAAGGTTAATAACTAGAAATAGTTAAAACACTGTCGCTTTTTCTATTGCATTTTTGTTTTTTGCATAAACACCTTTGGTCTTTGTATCACGCATATGCCCAACCCCAAAACCTGCAAATAATAAAATTACAAACTTAGTTGCTTAACAGGATTGCTTGAACTATCATTGATAAATTAAATATCATGTTAACCAACAACATTAGAAGATGCACCTTCATCACAAGAAAGGGAAAGAAGCTGGTTCAAAAGAAATGATTTTCCAGAACGATATGGACCAATCACCTGTCACATATTTATAACAAGGAACCAAAGAAGTTCTTCAACAGAAAGTCCAATATAATAAATTTCAGTGCATTAAGTGAGTGAGCACGATATATATATGTATATGTGTGATAGGTGAAAGTATAAAACGTACAGCAACAGCTGCAATGGGGGGTTGTTATTTTCTCAATGGCCTCCAACCCTTCTTTTGAAAGGCGAAGTTTTGTGTGACCGGGATCGGGCTCTACAATAGGAAACCTGTTTAAATTTTTAAAAAAAAAATTAGGGAAACAGAAGTAATAATATAGGAAAGACAAGAAATACTCAAACTAAAGAGAACTTTGCTGTGGTTGAGTAGCAGGTGGCCAAAATGCAAAACCAGTAACATACATGAATTGGCAGTTCATATCCAATCAAGGGGTCTTTTTACCAACTATAATTTGAATTTCAAAATTAATCCAGGCAACTTTAAAATTAACCCTAGGAAAAAACAAATCAACCACAGGAAAGTTGGGAAAGAACATGACGACAAAACCAGCAAGAAGTGTAATTAGGGGCGCTAACTTCCAAGCCCTCCAAAAGCTGTCCTACATCCCCAAAATCTGAAATCCCTCATCCATTATTCATAACTAAACACCTCGCAATACATTTTACAGGTCCAACCATACACACACAAAACGTATTTGACAAGTTTTAATACAATCACCCATCCACAAGAAAATGCCAAACTACAATCTTCACACAGGTGATACAAATTTAAATGTACTACCAAGAACAACGAAATTAATGTCAGATCAGAAATAGCATTTGTATAACCGATTGCAGCAATATGAAGATCAGATTTTTTATTTTTTTTTTAATTCCAAAAAGCAGGAAGGAAAGTTAGCATTTTAGATACCCAGAAGACCTGAATGCATGTATGGGAAGCTTACGCTTGATTAAAATTGGTGTCAATGGAGAAGGACCCAGATGCGAGAAGGCAAAGAAAAATGGAGAATAGAACAATCCGACCCGAAAATCTTCATCCTTGATCTAGGAAGGTTGTAAAGCTAGAACATAGAAGTGAGGGTGGAGAGTATAATAGGCAAAGAAACCATTTAAACGACAAGAGGAGAATGAAGAGAGAAAACAATAAACCGCTTTTGGAATGTGCGAAGAGAACAGTGGGATCTAAATTCTAAAGCCTAAACTGAAGAAAGAAAGAAAATAGGAAGAAGAAGCCATGACCGTGACCGAGGGTGCAGGTTAAGGATCGCGGACCACTAGCGAGAGCCGTCGGTTCAGATTTGGGGTTTATCGACGCAAAGTAGCAGATTCTTGCCCAATTTTGTGCTTTGACCCGAACTATATGCAATCTCTTGAGTCTTGTCCTCCAATTAACAATAGTCACCATGTACAATAAATATTGATATTACAAAGATTGATTTGGTTCGAGATAAAGTCTGACAGGTCATTTCTTATTTGAGTAAATTTCTTAATTAAGAAATCTGATAAAAGTCCATAGGAATAGGAATAATATAATTAATTATGAGAAGTATTGTATTATGAGAATTAGATGATTATAATAGGAGCTACTATATTATTAGAATTAGTGAAACATGCCTGTTGGTAGGTGGAGAATGGAAAGTCCCTAATTTTTGGTGATGGAGCACAATGTTAGGAAGAAGTGTATTTAGATTCGGATGATATCAAAAGTTATGAAATTTTAGTTTTTAATTTTTTTTATTTTTTTTTTTTGACTTAGGAACTCTAGTGTTCAATTCGAATAGCCTGATTGGTAACTTGAATAGTTACATCTCGGATAGTCAGAAGACAAAGTTTCGAAGAGTTGAAGACTAGAAGGAGTTCAAGATGAAGAGTCGAAGAGTTAAAGAATTCAAGACTAAAGGGTTGCAAATACCGAATAGTGGAAGGGTCTACATTTAGATAGAAGGAGATTGGTAAGAACGAATTCGAATAGTAAGGACAACTTTTCGAAACTAAAATGTTACAAAGTGTTAAGGTTCGAAACGTTAACTCGAATGGTAAGAGTTAGAGTTAATACCTGATTTGGTCCATCGAATTTCATACCTGATTTGGTCTATCAAATTTCATCCCTAACTATACAATTTAGAGTTAACTCGAATGGTAAGAGTTGGACAATTTCATCCCTAACTATACAATTTTTACCTAAAATAGTCATTTGTCCAAACCAAAATAGTCATGATTAGGACCATATTGGTTAACAATTGCATAGTTGGGATGGAATTGAATAAGTTTGAAAGTCGAGAGCCGAAGTGGTGAAATCCTAATAGTCGAGGGACCAAATCGGGTATTAACTCGTAAGAGTTAAACTATTCGAAAGGACTACTCATGACATTTTCTGAGCAAACAGTTCAAAACCTTAAATACAAGAGCTTTATGAGAAAATGTGACCAAGGCAAAGAGAGCCCTAGGTACACATCCCTAGAGAGATTTACCTTAAGAAGCCTAGACAAAAGGAAGCAGGAAAAAAAAAGAGAGCAAAGTTCAGCTAAAAAAGGTGGCCTGACGGCTAGAAAATCTGACACATAAAAGTAACCTTTCGAAATTGTCTGCTGATCATTAGTTGATGGTTAAGAGACGTTTGAAATGAGTTTCCTTCCAATGGATTCATTCGAAAACACTTAATACCTTCATTTAAGAGTGAATAAGGTATTGGTCAATTAAGAGAAAAATATTCAAGTGTTTAAAAGCTTTCAAGTTTCATATACCCTACATCGCTACCAATGAGAGAGAGAGAGTTAAAGCTATAACGACAAATCAATAATAGATGCGTGTACTACTCAAAGTGAAGATGAAGTTCAACTTCAAGAGCCAAGTCTTTTAGTTGGAGGATCAGAGAATCTTTTCTTTGAAATCTGTATCTATACTCGGTAGAAGTAGAAAGAGACAACTAAACTCATGTGGAGTTGAAAAACCTAAGAACTCAAGGCTGGCTTTGTATTTAAGGCTGGATTGTTCATTTTGTACTAAAGGGATTAGTGCAAACTTTATTTGGAGTTTAAAGGAGAAGAGTGGAGTAGATTGTAAAAACTCTCTCTTTCTATCTTTTATTTTACTACATTCATATTCACGCTCAAACTTACTAAAATTTCGAAAGATCAAACAGTACGTGCAAAACAAACTAAAGGGGTACAGTAAACACAATTTTCCGTTGTGCATTCTCAACGGAAGGTTAACTGTGAAGAAGTAACCCTTCGGATCAAGTAACTAAATAATTAAAATTTTCAAAACATATATAAGTCTATTCACCCCACTAGACTTTTAACCCTCACACCGGGACCAACAAAAACCTATTGAGCAAGTCCAAGGGGTCAACATCCCAAAGCATATGGCTATGGCTAAGGTAAGCGAGTTTATGCTTAATGTTAATTCTTGGGATTTTGCCAAACTACAGGAGTTCATTCCAGAGGAATTAATTGTGGGACCCGGATCGTACCCTTATCGGTGGATTGTAATACCCAATACAAGCTGTCGTGGCCCAATTGTTGGGAACATTAATGAGGCAAAGGCTTTGAAATTGTCTTTTGCCTAGTATCCCACATTGGAAAGCTAGCCCATCTTTTCTCACCTTTTAAACACCAACTCATTTTACAAGGTTTGAAGTATTATGGAGGGAAATAAAGGGAAACCACGTGCGCGCCACCGCCGCCTGCCTCAGTTCGCACGTGTGGTGGGGTCAAAGTTTTGCACCCCCTCTATATTTTTAACCCCTATTTTCGTGGAATAACTAGTCACCTTGTCCGCTCTTCTTTCTATTCTTTAACCCCTAATTTCGTGGAATAACTAGTCACCTTGTCCGCTCTTCTTTCTATTCTTTAGAACGTGAGCACACAATGCGCTAGAATACATAATTATAAAATCCTATGGAAAAAATAAGAATTTATTTACAAACTCTATGAATAAATAATTAATCAAGAAACGAATTCTTGAATATATTATTCTGAAATCAGAATTCTAAGTCATGTAAATAAAACAATAAACAAGATTGTGAAATAATACGTAATTTTAATTACATGTTAAGAGAATTGAGAACTTGAGAGTTTGTATGATAGAAAAAAATGAATTGAAGAATCAGCCTGTCTGTCGAGCACACCAGCTGTGTCTGTCGTCTTTGCGTCAATTCACTCAATTGCGTGCTGCCTAGGAGTGCCGAGTGCCTGCTGAGATTTGCATGTCTGTCGTTTGTTTGCTTCAAATTCAATTACCTTGTTCATTACGTTGTCGTATGTCTATGGTCTCACGTCTGATGTTGGTGAGATTTGCCAAATTTAATTTAATTACCTACGCCGCTACGACTTAGGGTAATATGGTTTAATTGTTCGAACTTTGAAAGCGTTGATCGTATTATTCGTATCACTATAATACTGTATAATGTATAATATAATTTTTTAAAATTAGGGGCATGTGTAAAGGCCCTGGGCAAACTTGCCTAGGGCCTGGCCGGGCCTACGGAGACATAATCTCCACTCTTTAGATCTATAGAGATGAAGATGCTTCTTTGTCTCCATGAATTTGGAGACCTTGATCCATCTCTGGAGATGAAGAAACATTTTCGTCTCCATGGATATGGAGATGGGGTTTCCATTTATCGTCTCCGCCAAAGACATCCATGGTGGCAACGAGTGTTGTAGGTCACGGTCGTCATTCTCGCCACTTGAGCCCCTACCGTCTTCATCCGCTGGTAGATTATATACAAAGGGTTGGTAAAGGTGGATGTAATTAAATACATTGTCTCGATGGAGATCAATGGTCCGCTCATCGCCCCCACCCACCACCTGTCCCCACAGCCCTACTAATGATATGGTAAAACCAATAATTGGCCATTCCATTAGTCATAAAGATCGAACCCAAAAATGGAAGGTTGTCGGAGTGTACATGTTACATTCGAAATTGTGTCCGACCCATTCAGTATACAATCTCATATTGCACTTTCCAGCATAATCAAGTGGTGGAATCAATTATATCAACCCTGTCTAGGATTTCAAGAATATAAGGCCTCATGGTGTGCTCGACATCTTGGGTTATGATGACCTACGGCTTAGGATTGTGTCTTCGAGATGAAGGTCAATTGGAGACGAGATGGAGACCTCGTTTCCATTGATCTTCATATCCATTTCTCTGGAGACGAAAAAGATGCTTCTTCGTCTCCATGGATGATGGATAAAGGTCTCCATATCCATAGAGATGTAGAAACATCTTTGTCTCCATGGATCTGGAGAGATCAACGGTCTTCAAACGGAGACCGACTGAATGTAGCTTATGTGGCTGCCTTCATTTTTTTATTTTATTTTTTAAAAAAAATATATAATAATATAATTTAAATTAGTGTAACGTAAGCAAGGCAACCAGTGACTATGCAAGGTAACATGTTATTTGGTAAAATTGCATGATTTTAAGTCATTCAATGTGTTAATCGTAACTTTTTTTTAGTTCGATGGTCCAATTGCATTTTTGTGTCTATTCAATTGCCTATTTGAGCCTTATTCCTTAGTTAGACTTTAGGATCACAATATTATAAATAATAGGCTCCATGTATTGTGGAATGAGTGAACCAAAATAATAATATTGTGTTTTTATACATTTTCTTACATTTTATCTCTATATTATTTTCCCTATTCTTTATTGGAGGAAATTTGCTTTACTAGGGATCTTAATATGGAACTCTTATTCCCCGTATAAGTCCTTTGAGAACTTTGCTTAGATTTTGACATTGAAAGTCGAGTTCTACTTTCATATGGCAAATTAGAAAGAAAAAGGCTCACCCTAGTATGGCCGAAGTCAATCTTGTGTTAAATTCCGCGGTTGGACCAGTGGCTGGATTGAATCTTTCGCGATGGAAATGAAACTCTTCCCCAACGTCCTGAAGACGGATGCGACAGGAAGAAGTAGCATTTGGAAGTGTTGCTGACTTACCGCATTCATATTAAAATTGCTACACGACAAAATAAGTGGTTAGTCACCTAAAAGGCGAAGGAATCCATTGTAAGGGCATCCACAATGATTCTCCTTTTTCTCCCCAAATTGTGGGCTCAACTTCTCAACATCACCTTATATTCTCCTCTCCTATTTTATCTTCAATCCTTCTCATCTCTTCTCCCTTGGATCCTACTCATTCAAATTCTTGCACATCATCTATTATTTTATTCACTTTATTACAATTATAATGTCAAATTTTAAAGAAAATTAAATTTAAATAACGAAATAAAAAATTCAAAAACAATTTTAAATTCTATATATAACAAAACAAAAAACAAATTAAAAATTAATATTTTAAAAAAATATATATCAAACCATGCATTGAGAGACAGCTTAATTTCAAATAATTTTTTTAATAATTAATAATTAATATCAAAGCAGTGACCCACTGCGTTTCATTTCAATAATGTGGAACATGGTCCACACAAGTTGTGTGGACATATTTTGTATATTGTAAAATAATATACATTTAATATAAAAATAATGTATATTTAGTACAAAAATAATGTACATTGTATTTAGAGAATGTATATTATTTTTATACTGAGTGTACATTATATCAGTACAAAAATTATGTATATTTAGTATATTATAAATGTACTTTTTGTTATGGTCCACATAACATTGTGTTGACCATGATCCACACCAATAATTTGCCGCTTCATTTATGACACATGTTTCTCACGCGCCATAAATGAAGCACATAACCTCCAGAGAGAGGTTGAGAATTCGAACCCCCTTTCATATAGATAAATTAATCTGGTCATTATTTTGCCCCTTTAATTAAATCAGTTTGGATAAATGAGAATTAATTCGAGTATAATCGAGTTTAAAGGTATTTCTGATATGTAACTAAAAAAATTTGAGTGGCTATGTTGGACACTTGGACCACTGATCCAAATGTCAACAAATAAACATGCAAGTTGCATTGATTTTTTAAAGTCAAAAGATAATTAATTTTCTTTTGTCAAGTTAGGATCTAGTGCAAATCTCAATGCATTTAACATGGTTAAAATTAGTTCGTACTTTGGTATTTGGTTATCACAGTTAATTTTGATTAATCCATAAGTCCGTATAGGACCAATAAGGAGAATTCTAGCCTCAAAAGGAAAGGATGATTACGGTCGTTATATCGTGCACTACGGTGCATAATCGATTATGCACCGCGCATCAGACACTACAGTGTCTAAACCGACACTGTCAAAATGACGTCATTCCAGCACATAACTCTTGCCATTCCATGATGTAACAAGTTTAAAGAGGTTGAAATTTGAAATATTAAAAAGTATTAAAACTTTTCACAAAGGGAGTAGCTATGTTGTGAGTTATAAATGCAAGGACATTTAACACTTTCCTATAAAATAATACAATAATCATGTATATATATAAAAATATTTATTACTTATTTGAATTGAAGTATTTAAGTAATTATACAACATAACCTAAAATTTATCTCCAACTAAACTTGTTAATTTTACATTCCTACAATTTCAACTAAACATACCTTACATTCTCATAAGATCACATCACCTCTTGAAAAGTAACCCTATTACCAAGTAATTTTACATTACATTCAGTGAACTAAAATGCTACCTTAGAGTACAGACTATACAGAAACTTTGATCATAATTATGTAAACACTAAGTTTAATAATTTAGGAAGCGGGGCAATAAAGTCGGTCCGGTCCACTCATGAAGACCTCGGTAGCTATTGAATTTTAAACACTAGACTGTAGACCAGCTTGAACTTTGTTTGAGAAATGTGCTTCCAGCCTACAGGTGGTTCATCAGTTTTTGAATGTTTGCAAATATTGGATGAAAAGAAATAATATAAGGAAAAGGCTAGAATGAAATGATAAAAAGGGTTCTTGTATAGTACCTCGTTGCACATTTATAGTAAATGGTTTCAGGAGAATTGTAGGTGCGGGCATTGTTAAACATCCTTCTGACATCGCCACAAACATGTCAAACGTGACATAGTACAGCTCTGAGTCAACCCGCTTTGACGATTGTTTTCAAATCTGTTCTCGCCGTGAAAACAAATATATATTTGCAATTTAGCAAGGCAAAGAAAGAAAGAAACAATATATATTATTCTCAGGCTCCAAGAATTGTCTGCTGGGGCTAGGACTTTCTAGGCTCTATTCAATAAAACAGTTCACCAATAGATTTATCCATTTTCAGGAAAATGAAGAGAGGAATAAATGACATCAAATTCTTAAAGATGCCACACTACCAAAATAACAAGAACAATTTTAGAAACCAAGGAAACTGAATATACCCATTGGATCCTTGATGATCTCGTAATAATCAGGGACATCCCCGTGCATCGACTGGTTCCTTGAATGGCCAAGCATCAGGATGGTCATGGCATAGCCTGCTCAAAATAGAGAGCATTACTAACAACGGGCCAGCTATATCCGCCTATAAAATAGAAAAGATATGGAGTAGTGGACAAGATAAGAATATTAAGAGACTTACCTTTACAAGTGAGCGCATGATGCTGTCAATGACTTCTGATCTGACAACGAGTTCATTGGGTTTTTAACCGAAGAATAACCATATGAGTCAACGGCCACAGCTTCTCCTATTAGAATTGGCCACATGGAGTTTTTATTAGGACTAGAAATGGAGGGAAGTGCCAAGCATGCAGTCAACCAAATCACAATTCGTCACTTTTCAAAAGAAAAGAAAGGGATAGATATTACTTAAACCAGAAATATCCTCGACCTCTTGAAGGCTTTTTTGGGAATTCCTGCTCCTTCTGAAAGAAATCCAATTCAAGTTCAGAGTCCACTACACCTAACAATAAGAATAATAAAGATCACTTCAACATCAAATCTAAAAAGACCCCAAGAATAAAGATGCCACTAACACATGCAAAAAATAATCATAAACCAGGGTTTAGTTTCTTCTTTTTCTGATTGTAAACCAATACATGCCTGAAGAAAAGAGAGGCTTTTATCCCATAGAATGTGGAACGGCACCACTTTAGTCCCTTGTTACATGTTAAACATATATGAACCCTAGTCTTTAGCATCGCCCTGACAACTTTTAGTTCCAAAAACACTATTGGTTACTCTTTAACTTCATTGCTTTTCTTTTAACACAAATACCTGAAACTATAATAACGGCAACATTTTGGTTCCTAAATACATAATCAAATCTCCACAAAACAAAGATTGAATCCACTCCAAATTAATACAGAAACACATTATTAGTAACAAAATGGAATTGTTTTGAAGATAACTACAGCCGATGAGTGCATAATATATACCTTCGTGAAAAATCCAATTCCTTGGTAGACAATGTGACAATTTGAAAGTTCTCGTATCTTTTCATCAATTGCCTAGCATCACCAAATACAGCATAAATGTAATCATAGTCACCGTTATTCCCATTGTTTGACTCCTAACAAGTAGACAGAGTATTACTTATTCCAGGTAAATAAAGTGGAATTCTCAACCACAATACCACATGGATCATTTTACCTGCCTCTGACGGCGTATCATGGTAGATAAATCAGTATAAGGAAGCTTTGGATCTATTTTGCATTCCATAAGGATTCCTCCATCATAATCTTTAATGTACCTGGGAAATTAAGAATAGATAGAAAACCAGATTAACAATGGACTGGTAAGCAGCATCTTAATAACATCATTATGATAAGATAAAGCTCCAATATTTACTTCACAATGAGGATTACCAGAATGGTATACATTACACATAAACTTGGGAAAACATACCCTTGCCAACGTTCTTTCTCCCAAATATATCTCCTTTGTAAACCCCTAAAATACAAAAAAGAACCAACTTTCAAATTGCCAACTCATGTGTAAGAGTGGATGCCAAATCAAAGGGATGACAAAGAGAAACAATAGCACTGTGAGAAGTCAATCCCCAATTACAGAAAAATGTCAAGGAAAATTCTTATTGAAAGACATGGAGTGTCATTCAACAATAACACATATAGTCACATAGGGTTTCAATGTACTCAAATTTACTATGACATTGTTGCTGACCAAGTGAAAACATAGGTAACACTAGTTTGAACTTAAATTGGATTTTCCATTCATAGGGAGATCCTATCACCAAAATGGCATTATGATTAAAAGGACCAATAATAGAACAGTTAACTAATATAATTATATCAACGTTAACATTGTAACACAGTCAGTAGTACTCAAAAAATATATATATCAATGTTAACATTTTTCTATAAGTTTCTTATGATAGCACAGTTGACATCTTTACTTTTGGGTGATTTGGCAAAATACATGTGAGTGGGAGTATATGAATGACTTGTGGTAAAATACAAATAAGAATTGTACAAAGAGTTTGAGTAGATTGGAAATATTCATATTTTTCCCAAATGGAATTTATGCTGAAATTGACATGGGATTCCCTATTAACAATAGTACCATAAAAGAATATAGACATTTGCAGCACCTGTTTAACAAAGTAACCAACAGCATTATTGTCAGCATATGTGAGA